>JAQIYI010001975.1:0-10384 GCA_034700265.1 Polyzonium germanicum
TTGCGAGTAAATGATGAACGATGAATTATGGATTAAAATATGATTACGCTTGGGGGTGTGACCAGGGCCGTCACATTATTGCTAATTATTTGGTGTAATTTCGATGCATTCATGGCAAAATGCCTATTGTTATAGACCTCATGACAGGAACTTGTTTATATTTTTACTGGTAGTCCTATTCATTTATTTGTTGATGAAGAATTGTTTTCCTGAACGAATTGACTTCGTTTTATGTTAGGCATATTCTGTTTTCTTCAATAATAAAGTTTAAGCTTATTCTTTGTCGCGATCATGATGCTTTAGCCCGACTTGCTTACCATTGGCTAAATAGTGCAGGTACAATGGTACCGTAGGCCTCGTATCATCGTATGGTTCAGTTCATAGTGACGTACCAGCATTAGCTTCTGAATAACCAATATATTTAGAGCATTATTTTTGTTGACACGCATTGCCAAGATTATTAGGTTTACTTAACTTGTGTTTTCGCAGGAAGTTGAAATTTTTGTTAGCCTTTGGGCTTAGGTTACCAATTATATCAAATACAAATGCATGTCAGGAAGTAGGCGCATTAATTTGTGGCATATTTTAGATTTTTCATGAATTTTGTTTAGTGCCAATTTAAAGCAATGCCTATAATAATTCAATAATTGGGGTAATTTAGATTGCCGGATGTCACTTAAGACTGTTATTATAGACCTCATATATCAGAAAATTGCTTATTTATTTTTTTCACGTGAAATATTGATTTTTGAATGAATTGATTTATTTTTTTCATTGTCAGTCTTTTAAGTCAGATGATCAAATTAAATTGTCTCTGATAACTAGAATGCCGTTAATGTATTTGTGATTATTTTTGAAACAATATTTTTTCCTTCTCAGTTGCTTGGTATATAAACGAAAGATATACTTCAATAGCTGTCTCAGTTTCCTTTTTTAAATTATAATATCCAAATTTTCAACATCGACAAGCAATTTTTTGCACCATAAACACGACAACCACACAACATGAAGCTGGGTCTAACTTTGCTGTTGGTTGTTGCGTTTGCAGTCGCTTTGGAAATGACTGTAGCAAAGGCCGTTTTCTTGAAGCGTACCGGCAAGTTAATCGTAGCCCTACGCGTTTTGTGCTTTATAGTTGCATTGACATAAAACTGATCAATATGGTGATTGTATTCTTTTTGTGTAGAAGATTCGAGTGAAACACCGGAGGAATCCGATGATAATCCTAATAGAGAATCTGGAGCGGATGGACAAAACGAGAACGTGGCGCAGGTTAAGAGACACCGTTCGAAAGGCTCAGAATAGTGGAATCAATGTAATGATCGTTGATTCATAAATCATTTTTTAATACGGTATATAAGATCGATGCATATATTGTTTGACTACTTTATATTCATTAGAATTTTTTCTTAAATCTTAAAAGACTAGCTAGGCCTAAGCATATTTTAATTATTGGTTAGTTAATTTAGTCGCTGGTTACTATGGGTCACGCTGAACCCTTAATAGCTACTATTTATCATCTTATTGGATGAGATTCTTTTCACTGATTTCATACTTAAATTTGATTCCAATAATTCCCAATTTTAGGCCAACAATGTAACTTAATCTTATACCTAACAGCTGTGTTGTTCAATAATTTTTGAATTGAATTAAAAGTTTGTCATTTCTGTGGTTGATAAATAATTAATGCGGTTGGTTTTAAAAAAATCTAAATTGCATAGAAGTTTGCGTAAGAGCGAACTTATTAAAATATTTTTAAACGATATTTGAAATTTATTCATATCTTCTGCATTATATTAATAGCGTATAAAGTTATGTCCATCTGCGTTTTTTTTATCGAAAAAGGAAATAAGTTATGGTTTCTGACACGATTAAGACTGCTTAACAGGGCGAAATTTTGCACTTTTTCTAGTGTTGTTTGGTGTGATCGTCACATCTATCATAATAACTAATTAGAATTAGTTATAACCAATTGTATGACCCTCTGATATTTATCAGAGGATCAAACAAGTGGCACGTGCGAAACAATCATCGTCGATCGCTCTTAAACGGGCAGAATCGCACGTGCGTAGCTGCGCACGTGCGCTGTAAATTCAAAAAAAAAAACGGTTTCTCGATGTAGGAAAAAGAACTTCTTTGTGACTTGTTTGAAAAGATTGTTATGGGCGGCCATCTTGTGTGCTATTGGACGCAGTAAGTAAAAAATATAATTTTTGTCGAGAAAAAATAACCAAAACGTGAACGGGACGCTAAATAGCTACAAGAATAATGGGAAACGCGAGCGGTTGTTGTGGCGGACGACGAAACCGCGAAATACGCGGAAGCGACGAAGCTGCCAAAGCGATTCGAGCGGCGGACGTAGCTTGCAACGAGTACCAAATGCGTCGCCGCCCCAACGAGCAAGGTCGGTTCATCCGTCGCACGGAGAAGTGGATATTCGGCGTCTGTGACACGGGCAATCGTCACTCGCGACTAGAATTGTTCGCCGGACCGATCCATGATGTTGAAGGCGGCAACTGGAAGTGGCTCCAAGGCGACAACCTGATGGAATTCGACGCGTACTCGCGGCACTGCGGCTACAACTGCTTCCTGTACAGATCGTGTGGCACGGTTCGACAGTACCTCAGTGAACAACAGCTGCCTTTGGGACGAGAGAGAGAGGCAGTCGTCGCCGGTTTCTTGCCGGACATACTTTGCGGTCTAAAGGTAAGTTCGTCGAGCCGTCCATTCATTCAAACCATTGCTATTTGTCTCCGTACGGTATTTTGGAAATGCTTACCACTAGGCATTAAAGTAGCGTCCGCAGTGAAAGCTAAAATTAGAAGCTGAAGCGAGATCATGTTGCGTAAAAAAGCTACTTGCACAAATCTTAGCTTGCATTGACAATTTGACATCTTGAATGCGCGTAAAATAATGTTAGCCAAGCTAATTAAGATACGTCGCTTTGGCGCATGTTTAGCTCAACAAATTCGATCATGTTTTTGCTTTTATAGTCAACTGGACATAAAAGCTAAAACTAGAACCCGGAACTCATTCACAGTTACGCACAAAGATATAAAAAAGGCATATAAATGAAAGCTAGGCTAACGTATGCATAACCATTAACCAAAGATAAGAAGTTGGTAATTATACGCCGCGTGGTTTTGCTCTAGCTTCTATCAGGCTAGTTCTAGCTTTTACCGTGAACGGGCCTTAATTCCAAGAGGTTTTAAAAATGCCGTTTCGTTCAAAGACGCTCGCATGTCTCGGACTTTATCACACGGGTCTCAGTTGGGACGTCATGGAGATAGGCATCGACGGCCACGCGAAAATCGGCAGCCTCGAGTACCTGAGGGACGAGAAGGCGGCCATCAAGGAAGACCTGGCCGACGTGCGTCACCTGCCGCCGGAATCGTTGAGGAAGGGTGCAAGGTTTAGACGGAATCAAGACATCGAAAAGATGGAGTGTTGGATCGTCGGCTCGCTTCTGCTCGAGATCCTGCTGCACAAACACGTCAGCGGAATCGGATTCTCGCTGAGCACGACGCGACCGAAGCGCGTCACGAGCAAGCACCGCATCAAAGAGAACGTGCCAAGACTTCCTCTGTTCTTGGAAACCAGCAATCTATCGCAGCCGATGCAGGAACTAATTAAGGGAATGCTGACCATCGACGTCCGTGGCCGTATCAGTCTCGACGAAGCCATCCGCATAGCTACATGCGAATGGTCGACTAAATGCAGAGCCAGGTTCGACAACTAATCGATTTCTATTAAGTTACGACCATGTGCGCGTTTCTGGACAAATCACGACGAGCAAAAGTCGACGATGTGACGACACAATTTCGTCATAGAAGGTGCAATGGCCCATCGCGATCCTCGACATAATAGTTTAGTCACATCGTCGACTTTCCTCGACGACTTCCATGTCCAGAAACATGCAGAAGGGTTTGCTCTAAGTTCAGTTTTTAGGGATGCGAGATGAGGTTGGCATAATCAAATTTTTTAAACACATGTCAAATGAAAAAAGTGAGGAAGTTCCCGCCTGCGTGCCCGACAAAGATGAATGCGGAAAGTTGGTTGAGTGTATCAAGGAGAAATGCTTGGCCTGCCGACAATCGATTAAGGATTGTGTCCTCGGAGACGAATGCGGAGAGAGGCTCGCAATTAATAAGACCATCAAGAGCAACTGCGGGTTTTGCAACGTGTCCACAGGCCTGATCTGCGAACAGGAGAAAGACGACATTCCGCCGTGCTGTCCGACTCCCATGCAGAATGATCGAGAATGCGGCCAAGCGATTGAAAACGCCTGCAATCCGATCATAACCGAGCCGGACGACGAATGCGCCGGAGCGATTCCGAATACCCTGGAAAACGATGGCTGCTCGAGTCCGCGATGCCCCAAACTAAGCATCAACATCCAGTTCGGCAAGTGTACCGACACGAAGTAACCCGACGAGCCCGGCCAGCTGCAGATCGAAAAAGTGAGCAATAAGTCGTACGAAATATTTAGGCTGCATGCTAACACTAAAAGCGTTACCGTACATTGAAGAGCTTGACTTGAGAGTAAGGTGACCCATAAGATTACACGCGGTGGGACACTCAAGTAAAGTCCTTAAACTTTTTAGGCCTACTTGTCTTGGAATCAATAAATCCTCTTGAGAAGCTGTGTCGACTAGAGAAATCCCAAATAGTCAACTTAAGCCTGTCTTTAGACCAACTTACCTCAGGACAGGTCTTAAGAGACGAGCATTATTGATTCCAATTATAATTGGAATAATTGAAAATAAGTGATATCAACAATTCAACATACTCGAGTCGAGACATGCTTATAGTTGCCTCTAGTCGAGTCACGATCTCAGATAATTATATATCTAAAAACCTGACTCGACTAGAGGCGGCTATAAGCATGTCTCGACTCGAGTATGTTGAATTGTTGATACCAAAAGATCATCTAAGGCCAACTTTAGCGTGAATTTGGACTCCCAGTAACCGTCCATCTACATCTACAATGTAACTGCATTGGAAGAGCACTCTCAAGTTGTGGTCAAGTTTCTTAGAAGATCTAGTGATACAACCCTTAATTTTGACCGCCTCACTCATGCATGTCACATTGAAGCTTTCAATCGGCTGAACGTGCATTTTAATTGAATTCTGATTTAACTGTTATTTTAGATTGGAACTTGTTCCATTTCCCCACAACGTCCAATGTCCAATTTACTATGTGCTTGTCTTTCCCCGTTGTTACGACATTGCACTAGCTATTTCTGCTCATGATGGTCATCCAGATGATTCAACAATACGATTTCAAGTACACTGTACTCAAATCATCTTTTTCTTCCTCTTTGTGCTTCTGATAAAGGGGACGAATTCTGGCCAGTTGTCAACAACTAAGAAGTCCTGAAAGGCGACAACGTGAAATTTGCTTTGGATTTGTCGTCAAGATTTTCAAATACAAAGGAGCCGCTGATTTATTCCTCTTCTTCTTAAAAGTTATATTTTATTCGCATGGCTTAGTTGTTCACATCTGTTTTATCTTCTCAAATAAGTTACTTTGGTAAAACAAACAAAATGACAAAATTATCCGAGTTTTCAAAAAATAATAAAATTTCAAAAATAAACAATATTTTTTCTTCTCAATCTGAGAAATTAACGTACCCTATAACGTAGTAATTACCTAAAAATTAGCCCTAATTTGTTAAATAACCTTCATTAGAAAATTAATTCGTCGTTTCCAAACGACCTGAAATATGTTCTGGCATAATTTGTAATTAATTTTGTTTTATCTGAAAGTTTTTCGTTAATTGGCCAAATTCACTTTGCAACTTGGCCTAATAGTTTGAAAGTTTTAAACTTAATTGTAACGTTGCCCATAGGGCTTTACGCACATTTAACGCAATAAAATGCACACAAAGTGTTGAGTGAAAACTTAAAAAAGTCTTTAGGCATAGGCTAGAGTTTTATTTTAAAGTGCGAATCCGGCGACAATGTTTTTTATTCGTCTTTTAAAGCGCATACGTACAAGTGCATGTCTGCCAGCAACTGTCAACAATAAATAAAAGTTAAAAGGGCAATTAGATCTGGAAAGACCACAAGCCTAGCCTACATGAGTGAGCTGGTGAAGATGGTTTTAAACAATGTTGACAATAATATCGCATTTCGCATCACACTCTTGGCTAGCAACAACTGTCTGAGTGTAAACACAGGCGAGAAAGTTGAGCTAAACTTCTGACTTTTTCCCATGATTGGTGGATAAATCCTCAAACTCTTCTAATGTATAAAAATAGCCTAAGGAAGCTTATGGTAAAATTCACCGAAGTTTAAAAAAACAATTCAATTAGACCTATTCCCAAATAAATAATAATAAAAAAGAATGTGTTTCGGACTAGGCGGTTAGGTGACGATTTAAAAGAAATTAATCGGGGTTGTAGGATTCAACGTCGGGATAATTGTAACCGAACATCTTGAAGTCGATCGAGTACATCTGATAAAGCCTGAACACGTCGCTCTTGGTCACGTTGGCGAAATAGTCTTGGAGCAGAAGCAGCGTGTCCACGGTCCTGTTTATCCTGGGAAACTGCACTAAATGTCCGACTTCGGCTCGCTCGAGGACGAGTCGAGCGTCCGCGCCCAACGTCTCGTACTTACCCACCAAGTCATAGTTGACGTGGCACGGTTGGCACATGTCGCTCACCATCTGCCAGTGCTCGTTGAACGGTCCGTCACACGCCGTCCGAGCGTCGACCAAATACTCTACGAATTCGGCGAAAGTTACGTCGTCGCCGGTCGCCAGCGATCGCGCAGTCGCGTTGGGTCGATGTCGCTCGACAATCGTGCGACCGAAACGCTCCCGAAAGTAGTCGCTGTAACTGTTCTCGAACTTGTTGCGATAGGCAGACAGGAGGCGCTCGAAAGGATGGCGGACGAAGACGAACTTGAGGTAGCGACGAAGTCGATAATACACTTCCGGCTTCGTGTAGTTGTCCAGGTGGCGGAAGCGCTCGGGCCGGTGACTGTCGTTGGCCCAAATGTCCAAAGGGTTGATGACATTGTCGTCCAAAGGATCCATGCCCTTGTTGATGTCCTTCAGGATGAGAAATATGCGCTTCCAGTTGGTGCTGGCCACCTAGTGAGGGTGTGTGTGAGTGTGGCGGATAATGCAGAAAGCAAATGCGCGTTCAAAATGCAAAAAACGTCCAGCAAATGTAAGCACCAGCAAAGCAAAGGAACAAAAAGGAAGGGCCAAAGAAAGAAAAAACAAACCTTTTAAAGTTATTCCGACAATTAGGCCTATACTAGTTTAAAGTATGCTATCTTAAGCAGTGTGTGTTCGTAATAAAAGTAGAGAAATATAGCGCGTATATACAAGTTTAACTTGTGATTTTTGGATCCCCAAATAGCAAAAAAAAAAAAATCACGGCCATAAACAAGCACATTAATAACACTTAACTCAAAATACATTCCTATTTCAGTCTTTCGACTTCTTTTAAAGTTTAGCCCAACTCAGAACCAGAAGCAAACCCTCAAAACCACTCCGAACCAAGATTGTAAGCCCAACCAATAAAGAAATGAGGTTTAGTGTAGTCAACACTTGATAAGTGTAATCTCATGAGTCCGAAAAAGAAAACTGTCAGACAACTCCTCTGCATGAAAACCATTAGTTTTAATTTAGTTACAAACCTAGGATAATAGTTGGGACAGAATCTTAAAGTTTTATAGACGCCTGCAGTCTGGGTCTAACCATCAGTCCATCACCCTAATTGATTCACAGCAGAGCAGTGTGCTGCGAAGCAAATTCGTCACGAGTAGGCTTATTTTAGAAAATCAACAAGCCAATTATCCCGTCGTGTATGAGTAACGATCAGTTAAGCATATTTATAAGCTAAATTTTATTTAGAATTGAGACTAGAGCAGTCAAAAGCCATGCAATGAATACGGCAAAAGGTTTTGCATCTTACCTTGGGGACGTAGCAGTAGAGCAGGTGGTTTTTGTCGTCCACTATGATGTGCTTGAGTTCATCGACGGCGAGTGGCTTCAGCTGGCCGCTGGCCTTCAGGCGCTTGCACACTTGACGGACGTTGGCTAGCCGCCGGCTCATCTCCGGATCCGTCGTCATTTCTTCTTCCAGCTTCAAATTAAGCAAAGTCTTGATTTAATAAAGATCGAGCTACAGTGTATATACATAGGTCTAATTGAATTAAATTATCTTGTAGGCCCACACTCCTACTTTTTAAATCTAATTACTTTCGCACAAGGTTGCTAACACCGAAACCTTTATTCCCAGAACCTAGACTGATGTAGACCTTTAGTAACATGTCTTTAGTACCTACTGGTAATTTTGAATAAATTTAATCTGAGCCTTTTTTGTCTTTTAATCGTGTTAACTTAATTTAGAAATATGCTAATTCATTTTTAATTTAATTTGTTTATTTAATTTTTATTAAATTCATATTTAAGCATAATCTTAGCTTAATAAGGGTAAAGGGTAAGTGTAAAAGGCCTACATTTGGCCATTGGCCTACCTGGGAGACTTGCAGATTGTAATATTGCCGCAGCTGTTTAACCTTGTGCCGTTCAAGTTCATCTGAAAAACAAACAAATGAAATTATTTGTTTATAGAGCAACAAAAACGCATGTTTTAAGTTGATGCATTAATGTCCTTTTCCCCCCTGTGGTCATCGATCAATCTTGAATCTTTATTTTGATTATAAATTACTTCAATAAATGTGCTCAATGGATAAGTCCATTAAACAAGAAACTCGGGTGCAGGGCTTAGGTCTAATTTCATCTGGTTTAAAGATTCTACGAGACCTCATTTAACATATCTAATGCAAGTAAAAAAAAACGCTGCGAATAAAAGGTCAAAGGGAAAGTGCAAGGCGATCATTAAACACGTAGGCCTACAGGATATAGGCCTCGCTAATAATATATCTAGAAACTTATTTAGTTCATGGCTGCTGCAAACTTTGTGCAGTCTCAAATTTACCTAAATAGGCCTATACCTAAATAAAATTGTTTTTAATTAAATTTTAATTAGAAATAGAAATAAAAATGGCCATATGCAGCTGAATTAAATGCATAAATAATTTACAAATTTCTTTAATTGCAGTCATTATCTGATTTGGATTAGGCCTAGTTAATCAGCGACATACGCAACTTCCGGCTTAGTAGTTACCACTTTCGGTACGTGCTGATTGCATGCATTCATGCACGTGCGCCATGTATCGCGTTAAATAGTGGGGCGTTGCCATGGCGACCAAATATCACAAAAATTCCTCAGCCGGCTCTCGCTAAGCGTAATTAATTAAATATATCTTTAAAATTCGGCCATATTAATTAATTACATTTAATTACAATTAGGGCTAAATATAAATTTAGGCCTACCTCTTGTGGCGACAGTGCTGAACAGGCAGTCGGTCAAATAGCCCAACAGGAAGGCGACCGAGAGCAGCGCGAGGAAAATGAAAGTGCGGCGGCGATTGCGAGTCATTTCGCCAGTTCACACTAGACACTGCGCGTACTTTTACCGATTCTTCAGGAACCATTTTTGGTGACATTTAACGAGGCACATTTCACGACAGAAACTCGCACAGTCGCACGAGAAAAGCACGACAGTCACGACTAAAGACGACTTGCACTTTGGCTGAACTTTTTTAAAAAAAACAACTGGTGTTTGTTTTAGGAAACTCACAAATTAAACTGTGTTGCCAGACAAGAATTCAAAACTTTAAATCTGCATTAATTCATGAAATTAGTAAAAAAAAATTCTAATAAAAATAAATAAATAAATACTCTATCAGAATCAACAAAAACTCAACAACATATGCAAAACGGATGAAAGTTCGGGCGTACTTGTTTGGCAAACCACAACTAAAATGATTAATTTATTGGACCACAAAACTTACTTTTATACGGTAATAAAATAACCGGAAGGCAAGCACAGATGATACAGCCACAGTATAGAGAACAGGTCTTAATCGACTCCCTTATCAATAGGGTGGTGGGTAGACTATTTGCTGATTGTGAATTAAGCAATATTCTATTAGACAGATTAACATTTGACGATTAAGCAATGCTATTGATTGAAAACCATCAGGCTATCAGATATCGATTATATGCCGATGGAGATTACGCTATCCGGGTGTAAGCCAAGGCCAAGGTTATTAAATTTTATTTGTTCACGCGAACAAGGATTAACGACGATTTAAGACAAGTACAAAAGTAATAAAATGCGTTATAATTCATAAACACATTAACATGCGCGGTTTATACGCTCGTACATTTCATATATGACTGGCTGTACAAGATTACATGTACGAGCGCACACTTATGAAGATGCTTATCATTACAAGTTACCTTCAAATACAATAATGGGCCTAGTTCTAGGGAAATAGATGAAATTATTTC
>JAQIYI010001976.1:0-10383 GCA_034700265.1 Polyzonium germanicum
ACCTCTGCGGACGCTGAAGGTCATGTCATTTTACTCCACTCACCGAGTAGAGTCCAAATATATATATGTTTGCCCCCTGGTGGTGGACCGGTGAAACCAATTTCAGCCAATTATAACATAGGCCTAGGGCTACTAAGATTAGTACCCATGGCGCTTATTATAAAAAGATTTTCATTCTTTTTATGTTTTTCCTTACATGCAATTCTAATGAAATTTGCCTTGTATAATTGTTAAACATGTGCATTTGCACATGTAGGATTAGGCCTACTTTACATATAGTATCGAGATTCATTTCTTGTCATTGTGGGCCTAATTTGTGTTTACCTATTTTGAAATAGGAGGCTGAACTTATTCCCGATGTCTACTGAAGCGGATCTTGAAGACAACGACATCTGCCGCGACGGACGTGGCGAGGTTGAAGATGGTGCACGGGACGGTGACATGTTAGATTCGGAAGACGGAGAGATTGACTCGAACAGCGAAAATGAAAACAGCGATGGTGAAGGTAAGGCTTCAACGGTTCTACCCAGAGACCAAACTCTCTCTCTCCCCACCTACAGTAGTACGGAGTATAACTGCAACCTGCTGGCGCGGTTTGGCGATCAACCATCGAGGATAAAAGAGTTAGGCCCTACTATGTTACTCTGTTATATGTGGTTATATGTGTAGTTTGTATGTTACACAGTTACTATGTTATTATGTGCCTGTGCGTTGCCAACTGTCGGTAATTGAACGGCTTGAACCCATTTATAGAACGTCAAAATAAGCAAAATTGATAAAACAAAAAAGTCCTCACAAGATCGGCCAATCATGCAATTACATTTGTAGGCCTACATAAGTGATATAAATAGTCGGGAGATGTTAACATCTTTTCCAAAGTTGTTTCAAGAATGAACGTACTGTAATAGCAAGAGCTTATAAGTTACATTTTAGCTGACTCCTCTTAGACCTGTACAAAAACTGCTTATATTAACCCGATTATGTGCATATATTGTCCTGACACGGGATTAAGCAGGCTTTTCATCCAGAATATAATCTACGCGATATTCCACTAATGATCCACTCATTTTGGTGTGCATGGACTCAAGATCATCACGTCGTTAGTCTGGTTTCTTTGAGAACACTCTGTTTGCAAATAGCCAACAATGTAGCTCCCCATATTAACGTTAGACGGTAGTCGATTTACGACTTAAGTTGACCTAAAGTCATCCAGATCCTAAATTCGTCTACAGGATGTGCAAAAATGGATTTGCTTTTTTCTTTATTTTTTTATATAAAAAAATGTTTCGTGTCTAGCCGTAAATCAAACTAAAACTCAGTAGTTTCGAACAAATACAATATAGTCAATTGTAGTTACATTTATGAGCCGCAGGCCTAAGGCTATTTTCTAAACGGGACGACTTGTTCCAATTGTCACGGAACATTTATTGTCCGAGCGTAGGAACGGCCGGTCGATTTCCATTTTCCCATTTTCGCTTTTGACGTCTTTTTTACTTTTTTATTTTTTGTTGCAAGTGAACATTGTATAAATACAATTTATGTAGCCTATAAGTAACCATACATGTGTGTGTGTGTGTTTTTTATCTAGAACATTGTAGAATATTTTTTTAAATGGACAATTTTTAAGTTCTGTCAACGTAATGTAAGCCCAATTGGCTCTCAGAACATGAGACGTGACATTGCAGGGCCAATTTTAGATTGGTGGTCAATTTATTGCGCCTTGCACGTTCCTACTACAATGAAGGCCTACATATAAAAATAAGTACACCTCAAGTTAAAGGCCGTTCACACGGGCCGTCAAAACGTCGGTCGGGCGTCGTCCGTCTTTATACTCATGACGTCATAAATCATTTTCCGCCCGATTCTCTATTCACACGAACCAACTCATTCCGACGTCTTGAATCTGGGATTTTTTTTGGCTCTTGATATCATTTCCTGACGTATGCAAGCCACATCGCTGGGAAATGGCATGAAAGCCGACCCGAGAATCAAACACGCGAACCAGACACACAACACCCATGGAACGGCGCAATGGGGATCGAACCCATGACTCCAAGTAGCCAAAAATGTCGGCCCGACTTTTACATAAAAAATGAACATGTCGGATTTACAAAAATGGCCGTCGGACGTCGGTCGGAAAGTGTCCTAAGTCGCCCTAAGTCAAAATGTCCGACGAAAAACGGCCCGTGTGAATAGCACTTTACTTGACTCCAGTATTGTGACCCTGAACTACCTGCTGTAATTGAACTTTTCTTGATTAGCCTATTATTTTTATCTCTGAAGTCAAAGTTATTTATGAACTTTGACTTGAAAAATTATTTCCGCCAAGTTGATAAATTATTTTTGGCATCTTGAAAAATGTTCTGGCATCTTGAAAAATGTTCTGGCATCTTGAAAAATATTCTGGCCTCCAACAAAATGAAACTTTAAATGGACATGAAGGCCTATCATGCTATCATCATAATCCAGTTAAGGGGTGGGGTCTCAAAAGGATTTCTTAACTTTTCTATTTGGACCATTTCGCTTCAAATTTTTTTTTTTCTATTATTTTGACATAGAATACGGTTTTTTTTTTCAAAACTAGATTATATGCTGAACTGATATCATCGCTCATGATGGACACTTGGTGTCACTTTGAAAATCGTATCAGTGTCTTTTTGTGCCCCGCGTAAAGAAAGGATGCGCCGTCACACTTGACACTCGAGTTCATTTTGATGCGCATTGGGATTTACTTTGTGAAGGGAATGACGTTTTGAAATTCAAAACCACCATCATTTATGGCTCGATGCATCATGGATGGCCAAATTTGCATTCAGTTGATGTTGGCATTTTTCACCGCCTTCGGGCGCTTTGAAGTGCGCGATTCAAATATCCGTTGACTGGATGTCGAATAGCCGATCATCCTTTTTCGGCCATTTTGCCCCGTTGCAACCAATTATAATATTGCCACAGTATGATATTGCGTTGTTCTCGTTTCTGCTGCAGCATATGGTCCAACGTACGTGAATACAGATGTAGGCCTATTTGTTTTTAACCTCATTTGCCGGCCTTTATGCATTGGACGTCCTCGCTCACTTCATATGCTTGGCAAGTCCGACATTACATACGGCAAGTCCTAGAAAATTGATGAAAATCTCTTTAAAAAAAGCTTCAAAATTACTTTTTAGAAAAGCTGCGTGCTCGCTTCGCTCGCTACGTACAGTAAATTAATTTCTATGCGAATAGATATTGTTGCAAAACCATTGAAAAAGACGTTAAAATTGCATAAGATGTCCTCGCTTTCTGGAAGTTCGACATTTTTTAAAGCATAAAATAGAAATTTAAATTGGGAATTGACAATTTAACATGTTGTTTTTTTAATTATGCCTAGCCCGGCCCCTTTAATTTAGTTCTGGATCTGCTTATATTCGACCCTGGCGGCAGAGAGAGGGGGGGGGGGGGTTGCTCATTGTTGGCGTTAGCTTTAGCGTTGCAGACATAAGCTTTAGCACGTCTAGGACTATAAGTATAAATCTTGTAGGCCTAATAGATACTAAACCAATAAAGCGCCTTAATATTAATCCCTCCAACGAATGAGCTGCTGATACATATTTCAATTAACTTGTTCCATTATTCCGGTGGCATTTTTCTCTTTTCTTTTTCCTTACTTTCGCGTTTCTTTTCGTCGTTCATCCGATTTGCCATCATATCTTACAAATGCCTTTTTTCTTGCAGATTTTCAGCACAAGTCTCACGTCCACAGCGTGGCTATTGGACGACGATGCGCCAATGAGGACGTCGCGCCCACCCGCCCGCGAGGATATCGCGGTGACTCGGAAGAATGTGCCCGACAGCCGCGACAGGAGAGCGACACAGACATTGACATAAATTGTAAAAAAAAGTCCAGGAGCATTTTTATGCGTCTTCGTCTTCTTCTAACTGTCAGCCAATAGGACGTATAGAACAGAGTACACACGTGTAAGTATCGCGTGTTTGGACGTGCAAAAATTCGATGATGATGATTTTCTTTGTATTTTTTTCATTTCTTTTTTTTACCTTATGTTAAGCCTTGTTTTTTGTACTCAGCAGTTGGCTAGCATCACATTAGAGCTGCATGGGTACCCCATACGACCTACTGTACTTTGCTTTTCTTCTTCTAGACTTGGCAAGGATCTCGCGATATGCATTAGTACATGAAAATGTCTATAAAGAACGTCCGGCCATCCTGCAGTGCAGACAAATTTATTTTATTGAAATCTGCATACTATGGCCATGATATGGTCGCCATTGTAGTGTGGAATGCTGGGATTGATGATTAATTCATTTACATTTCTGGTACAAAACTAGTGGGATAAGGAGGTATCTTTTGATGGATGTGGCTGAAGGGTGTTCATAATAATTCTAAATTTGCAATTTAAAAAGGAGCGAAAAAATCTACTGAGCTAATAGTGATGAGATAAAACCTCAAAAGCAAGATCGCAGAAAACAAGATAAAACTGAGAAAAATGGCGTCCATAAATTCCCAGTTGTTGAAAGTGACGACGTGGTACTGGATCTTAAAAAGCTCAGCTCTTAATTTAAGAAACTCGACGCAATATCTCTTAAGTCATTAACATATCACGGCTCCACATTCCCCTTTAATGCCGGCTGCGCACTGTACAGTGTAATTGACTAGACGACAAGATTTCCTCTTAATGGTGGCTAGCAGACGGCGCTCATTTCCGGTTTACATTTCCGGTTACGGACGATTGGCCAGGTTAATTTCTCAGCTCAGTTTCTAAATAAATGAAGCTAATGCTAAAAACTAACGTTTACTAAGTACAACTTTAGATTCCGTTAGGATTACGTTTGAAAGACAGTCTCATGTCGACGGGACGTTCAAGATTTCCATTTGCGATGCCAATCTAAAATTCGCTTTCAGGGTCACTTCGATTTGTGTGTACGCACAATTATTCGCAAGCAACACCTCGAATATCATTGCATCTGTATTTGAGCTGTATATATATATAGTCCTATCCAACTCTGGGTATTATGTTTCCAATATGTGAATACTAGCCTCGACTTTGCGCAATTCTCAGAATGCGGGAATGATGACAAAAAATGAACTTCCAATCGGGGAATCGTATGCGCTCTTTGATCAATTCCTGGAACCGTCGATCCCCAGGTGTTCGCTTTACATGTTCTCATTTTGAGCTAGCTACCGGTACGTATGGTTTTAAATCCTCGATTAATGTTTTCTCTGCGCAATGCCAGAAATCCGATATCTAGTTGGCTCTCTTCCGTTTCCGTTTTTCCTTTTATAACCAAAATACTTCTGGGGTCGCCTAATGTTTAGGCCGTTACGCTTGAATTCGGGACCGGGGTGACCAAGCATTTATTTATTTGCTTTTTGTTGACGACGTTTATTGTTTTCATCTTGCAATACAATATACTGAACCATGCAGGTTCCCCATCATCTTGTGTTTCGTTTGCTCGTCATGCACAGTGGCAGTGACTCCGACAGTATATTAAAAATACTTCTGCTTCAGTAAGTGCTCTTTAACAGGGAGGAATAGTTATGGATCAAATTCAAACGTTTAAGCGAAACAAATTATCTACATTCTATCATACTGCAGTAGGATCTTTTGAATTGAATTTCATCTAAATATTTTTTTCTTTGCTTTCAGTTATTTTTTTTTTATTTCTTTTCTAAATTCTAATTTTGGTCTCAAGAAAGTTTGGCTTCAGAAGCACCAACTGACCAACATATACACATCAGAAAATGACCCGGATTTGATACACCCTGGACAAAGGCCAGAATCACTAGTGCAAATCTCACGGTTGTCTCAATTGGCAAGACAGCTTTAGCAACTTCCCGTTATGAAAGGAGAATACAGTCAAAATTCGTTAGTGCGTCGCAATACTATCGATAGGTGCGTGCAGAACTGCAGATGATGACTAATTTTGACTGCAATCTCTCTTCATAACCGGAAGTTGCTAAAGTTGTCTTGGCTAGACAGGTTTGCGTTTTGCACTAGTGATGCAGGCCTAAATCAGGAGCCCCGCGGCGTCATAGAACATAAAGTAAAATGGTTTGTGGAAGAATACCGGAACGTCGTGCCATTTGAAGTTGACACTATTCTTTCGTTCGCTCGGACAATTCTTTTCCAGACTATTGACCTACCGCAACTTCTTTCGTATGGATGCTTGGAGAATATTTTCTTTCAAATTATAATTCTACTTAAATGTCTGTAAACTGAAATTATGGAAATTTATTATTTTTGCAAATGACAGTCTCGCTGCAAAATATCTTTTTGGATTTATTTATTTATTTTGACATACCGGTATTTATTTTTGGAGTGGAGAGTATAGCCATGTGAAATGTAATGCATTACGTACTTTGACGAAGATTTTCTTACCTTCAGACATATTGAAAAATCACAGTGTGAGGGGACTGTGAGCATGTGTTGTGAAAATGAAGAAAAACCAATTTTCTTTTATTTTCTTATAAATTATCTTGCATATAAATTAAAATCAGAATTTCTCCTATTGTTGAGTCGGTTTTTGCACGCTTTAATATTAAATGCAAATCAAAACCAAGTTTTGTTTTCACGACTTTTTCAATATGTAAGCATTTGAGCAGGTTAGCAAGGAGGTCCCCTGTATCATCCTAAAACTCAAAATGAATTTTTTTTGTTTACTTCGTTTTTATGTGTGGCCTGCTGTAACCTTGCTAAGGCGTACGCTCGTATCGGAGAACATTTTAGAAAACATACAGTGAGACTGAGACATAATATCAGTTATTTTCTGAATAACCTCCTTTAGGCTTATATGTATCAGAACCTACGGTGCACCCTGTATAGGCGTATATACCAAGATATATATAAAAAAACTCGTTAAAATTGCTGGAAAAAGCGCTCGCTTGCTTGCAAAATTACTCTTTACCCACTTTAGATCGATTATCATCAGTGGAGGGCTAAAGGATTTTTACGGCCCTACAAATATTGTATCATTCCACCCATTCCCTAGATAAAATCCTGTCTACGCCTCTGCAATTCTTGATCAACTTTTAATTATGCCTACAGTTATTGTCTTTTGCTTGCAGGCTGCATGATTTTAATTAATGATAGGCCAGAGGAAAAAAGGTTTTTTTTTAATTTTATTCAAGACGTCGATCAGAATTACGGAGGTGCAACACCGTTAGAAATCCTATTGCATTTACTGCTGGAAGACGTCGCTTTTAAACTTGTGCTTCAATATGATAATGACGAATTTAAGCTCTTTTTGTCGTTCGCATCCAATCGTTTGATTATTATTTTTTCTTTTTAAATATTTCAGGCTTATTCGTCCATTTTTTTCAGTCATTAATTATTTTTTTCTTTTTAAATATTTCATGCTTATTCATAAATACTTGTGTGTGTTATTTGTTTTTTTAATACTAAACTTTTTTTTGCTATCTGGGTGGCAGTGCGGATTCTCCTAGCTGGCAAACTCTCTATTTAATTTTATTTTTTTTATTTTAAGAGTGCTGGAGCCAACAGGCGAGAAGATCTCTTGAACCGAACTGACGAAATATTTTGAGCCGCCTTGTTCACGCCTTCTAAGTCGACCCCGTCACGGGTGAGTCTTCTCATTGCCTATACATCATTGGTGGTCGCTTAGCAACTTCAAAGAGATTTCATTCTCATTTTATCTTTTTTTTTTCTTTCATCTACTTCTTTGTCAATTTCATTTTTTTCTTTTTTTTTTACCCTCTAAACACTTTTTACAGAGCAGAGGAAGAAGATTTCACAGCGGTTCTGAACGGTATGACGTGATGACGTCGGCGTTTTCATTGTGGTCGTCGTCGTCGTCGTCGTCGTCACAAAAGACCGTCATGTAAAAAGTACGAAGTTAAATTCTCTGTACTTTTATGAGTTATTTTTTTTTTTGCTTATTTTCTATATTTTATGGCTTCCGCTAAAGATGGATCAGAATGGTTGAGAATATTTCTCTCGTTGAACTTCTAACTGAAGTTCTAAAAAAAGTTTCAGGCCTACCTTGGAAAAGAAAATCTCAGTTGATTTAACACGCGTTACGCGCGTAATCTAAAAAATGTTAAGTGTAAACACACGTGGAAAGAGGTGTTCGACATGTTTTTCAAAGTGCTCTTAATCTTATGTTTCGAATACTGTATTTTGCTAGCGCACTTTTAAAGTAAACATCCGTATTTTTATTTTTTCAGGATGTATATTTTTGCAAGACTTTGACTAAAACGTTGGACTAACAAGCTGAGCGATTCTATGGAGACTGAACGATTTTATTGAAGAAGAAATACATTTAAAAAAAAAAGTTGCAAACAAGAAGAAGAAAATGGACGGTTCGAGTTCCTGCGAAGACTGCGTGGAGCTCGTCACCGGTTCGACGGACTGGAATGGAAGCGTCGACGGCGGCAATTTCTCCTGTTCCAATTTCACGTCTTGCGACATTCTCGAGGCGCTGTCGAGCGAATCGCCGTCGCCGTCGCCGTCCTCACCGCCGACCCTTCGACCGCCAAGCTTCCTCAACGTGACCAACCAGCTGCCGGTTCAGTACGCGCTTCCCATGTACGGCTACGTGATGCCTCCGCTGCTCGTGGTCACAATCGTGGCCAATACGTTGATAGTGGTCGTACTGTCCAAGCGACATATGAGGACACCTACCAATCTCGTGCTGATGGCCATGGCTCTGTCGGACATGTTCACCTTGCTGGTGCCGGCGCCTTGGCTCTTCTATCTGTACACGCTCGGCAACCACAACAAACCTCTCTATCCGGTGACCGCGTGCTACTCCTACATGATTATGCAGGTCTGATTATCCGAATTTCTAATATCTTCTTTCGCAATTGTGCAATTTTTTGTCATGCAACTTGACGCAATCTTTTGTTTTGAGAGCTGGTCAAACCTGTTACTATTTTACAATAAAAGCCACGTGATATTACTAATGTGTTTTAAACTTATATATTGTACACAGGAGGTGTTGCCCAATCTGTTCCATACGGCGAGCATCTGGCTGACGCTGGCACTGGCCCTCCAACGATACATCTACGTCTGCCTCCCTCCGTTGGCCCGCACTTGGTGCACTGTTCCTCGAGTGAAAAGAGGCATCGTCTGGGTGTACGTGTTCGCAGCCGGTCACCAGTCCACTAGGTTCGCCGACTTCGTTTACTTTGGCATCGAGGTAAGACTAGTCACTAGTCGTACAACTCTTAAGGTCTGATGATTCGCATCGTGCGCTTTTTTTCATGCAACTCTCAGCGCAACCTTTGTTTGAGAGCGGGTCAAGTCAGTTGCAACAAGAAACTTCGTCGAGTAAAAATCACTTAAAATATTTAACGGCGGTAGCTTTTCTATTCGGCCCGTCCTTTTATTGTAAACACTTAATTTCACCTGGACAAGTGGACAATGAATCTTTGAAGACGTTCTGGAATTTCAATTTATTTTCTAATTTATTTCCTCATTTATTTGTTTGTTTGTCGTCTGTTTCAATTTATTTTCTTATTTATTTTATTTGTTTGTCTGTGGATAAATCGCGACGCAGGTTCAGTGGGAGGGATCGATGACGTGGGTTTGCGGTTGGCAGTTCGCTCCCTGGGTGCAGGACTTTCTGACGGTGGACGTCTACTTCAACATCTACTACTGGTTCCGCATCCTGTTCGTGCATTGCGTGCCGTGCGCGCTGCTCATTGTGCTCAACGTGCTTTTGTTCGGTGCCATGCGTCGAGCTCAGCGCAAAAGGGAGCGACTGTTCTTCCAGCCGCCCAAGGACGCGACCAAATCGACGACCACCAACAACAAACGGTCGAGCGAGTGCCGCAAGTTGCGCGACTCCAACTGCACTACGCTCATGCTGATCGTCGTCGTCACCGTATTTCTGTGCGTCGAGATTCCTCTCGCCGTCATCACGCTGCTGCACACCGTGCAGAGCACGTTTGGCTGGCCTCTGCTGGACTACTCCGTGGCCAATTTGCTCATCCTGTTCACCAACTTTTTCATCATGCTCAGCTACCCGATCAACTTCGCCATCTACTGCGGCATGAGCCGACAGTTCCGCGAGACCTTCAAGGAACTGTTCATCAGCGGCAGCTCGGCCTGTGGCGTTGGCGGCGGACACGGCGGAGGCGCGAGTGTCGTCGGTGCCGCCAGCTGCGTGGACGGCCGATCCACGCTCGGCCACGCTCGAGGCGGCTCCTCCAGATACTCGTTGGTCAACGGACCGAAGACTAATTGCACCAACGAGACCATCCTCTGACCGGACACAGGCGCACCGGTGCCCAGGTGCTCTAATTAGTTAACGATTGTTTTTTCTTCTTTTCGTCATCTTCTTCTTTACCCTCGAGGTTTAGAGCGTCGCCATTTTTAATTTGGTTTTCAAATTAATTCATTTTGCGCACATGTAGGCCTATGC
>JAQIYI010001977.1:0-10381 GCA_034700265.1 Polyzonium germanicum
GTGCTGGTTTTACGGAGTTTACGAGCAAAGATAGAAAAATGCAACGGACTTAAGCTAAGATATCCCCAACATTGCACAAGCAGAGATAATAATAATAAAAAAGTTAGCTATTTTATGCCGCATGTTTTTTGGTTCAGGTTCCAGTTTTAGCTTTTACTGCCTTGCTTTCGATCAGATGATGATCTTTTAATTCCGAATTTGAGATTCACTTCCTTGTGAAATCAGAAATTCATTCCGGATGAGTCGGCGTGACCTAACTAAAATTAATATTTTGCTTGTTTCATGCGATATTTAGCTCCCAGATACAAAAAAAAATAATAAAAAGTCGCGTTTAGGCACATTAATATCCGGCGTAACCGTGCAAATAATGAAAAATTCTTAATTTCACAACTTTTACAAGTCCCATTAGATATGTATATTATCGTTGTCGACAAGATTTTAATAAACCACCTTGAGAAATCCGCTCGAATCGTGTTCCCAGGAGTCCCCAAAAAAAATAGAAATAAAAAGGCATCAGATTCATCATCATCCATGGGTGGGCGAGAAAGCATGAAGCAATCAATATCTTCATGGACATTTAAAAAATCCCATTTAATCTAAGATTTTTAAAAAGTTGTTTAACTAATTTAAATAAAGAGAGAGAGTGAAAAAAACACACACAAAATGAAAAATAGGGCTAATAAAAAGTGCACAAAAATGACATGCTAGACTACAATCAGTTCCACTATTAAAATCATCACACACAGGTTTAATGATGAAAGCTTGAGAGAACACAAGCAGCAGCATTTATTATTTGCACACCCACGTCGTCGCCGCCATTGCTACCCTGAGTGCGTACGTTTACTTAACTGAGTAAATTGCGCGTACACACTAGACCTACATTATTATTACGCATTAGCTTCAGCCTGCTTGAGACGGGCGTTTTAACGCGTGCAAAATAGAAATAAAAAGCGTCTAATTTGCTAGGCGCAGAAATTATTCCAACAGTTTAAGAAGAAGAAAAAAAGTGAAAAATAAAAAAAAGTGATGATTAGCCCACTGCTAGCTCAAAATTGGGCACCCATTGTTTGTTTGGCAAGCATGCATGGGGCCAAACATGGCGTTCACACGTGAAAGATAATTTGTGTAGGGCCTATTGTTCGTCCTTTTGTTTAAATAATAATCAGCGTAATCACGTCGTCGATTTAACAACGTGAAAAAAATCTTGTTAATGGAAGCGCGTCGATCCTGCAAACAAAAAATAACACGGAAGGACCCATACACCGCAAGGTGGCGCTTGATTGACTTTTCAAGTCAACACGTGAGTCGCGATCAAACTGGGACTACGTCGAGCCATTAGAGAGTATACTAATGGCTTAATTATTAAACCAATTGAGAGTTACGCTGCGAGGGTCGTACCAAACATGGAGGATAAAAAATAGTCGGATGATAATTAACTTCATTAATCACAGACACACAGACACAGACATATGCGTGGCATGGACATGATGTGGCATGATGGGAAATCAAGGGGACCATTCATCAAAGCAAACATCATATATCCTCCCAAGAGCAATCGTCACGCAGCACTATGAGTTACACTGTAGGCACAAGACAATTCACTGTTCGGTCCGTTTTGCCCTAGCAAAGTACACGTTTAGTGGGCAAAAGCAGACGACGAATTATTTGGCATACTTGACCCTAGCCATGAACTTAAAGAGGCACTCCATATTTTTTTAAATAAGCTAAGAAATTAAAAAAAAAACTTTTTATATCAATTGTGAATCCCTTTACGCTCGATATGTAAAAAAAATGTTGAAATCTGCTTGGAATTCGAAACGATGTGATGCGACATCTTTGTTTTATGGATGGGCAATCCGGCATATGCGAAAAGAAGAACGTTCCCAACAACTTCCGATATTCAGCAGTTATTTTGAACCATTATTCGATACAAGAACATTTTCGCAGCCACAAATAAGTTTACTAAATAAATACAAACAAATAATAAAAATGGTCATGTCGCATACAGGATTCGAAACCACAGCTGCATGTTGAGGGGGGGGGGATTCCAGGCGCATTATGACGCAGACGCGTTACCTGGTAGCACAGTATCACCGGAAGTGCTCAGGAAAAGCTGCGCAAAAAAATGGCACCAAATTTCAGAAAAATTATAACTCTGGTATTTATAGTCCGATTTAATTCGAATAAATTTTGATAATTCTAAAAACAACCATATTAAATAATAGAACTAAAATAAAACCATATTAAATACAACTGTAGAACTAAACTAAAAGAAACACGTCAAATTAAACTGGAGCTCCCTTTAAGTCAAAATATTGAGAGTAACGCAAATTTGGTACAAAGAAAATGATGAAATCCATTTCATTGTTTCAGATTTTCACCATCTACAAAGCATAAACCCAGCTTGTAATCGGTAGCAAGATTATTAATTTATTACGCTAGGGATACCGGATACATCTATTAGGGACCAGACAAAGTGTTTCTTGGTAAGTGAGGTCGCGCCAGACGTAAAACCAACAAGACAACTCAAGGGACATCCAAAGAGCCCAATGCATCACCACCAGGTCCTTATTGCTAGAAATCTCAAACGTCACTCTCATGAAAAATTACAACAAAAAAAGAGACCTCAAACGTCCAAAACGCCCCAAAAAGTCAAAAATTCATCACGTGTCCAGCGTGTTGATGCACAGAAATGGGAGAAGAAAAAAAGTGATGAAAATTATGTTTCATGGCCGTTGTTGTTGTTGATGTTGTTTCAAGCGACGATGATCATCATGATGATTATGATGATGATGATGATGGTATTTTTTTCGTGCTCAACATTCAGTTTGAAACACAGGATATCATTCTCACAATACAATTTGAAAGCCATAACTTTTGAGGTTTCAGCGGATCTAACAGCATGCTGAGTGAGTGTGTAAATTACGTTTCAACAATTGATGTGCCACAAAGTGAGCTGCTTGCCAAGGGTGTACGCTTCAGGTTATCTCGATAATGATGATGGAGACAAGCGGTCACTGTGGTCATAATTCACAGCTGGACAAAAAACACACCAACAAACAAGAGAATAATGCAGCAATGTCAAACACTAACACCATATTATATGGCGGATGGATGGCAGGCAGGCAGGCAGGCAGGCAACAAACGCAGCCAATTTTGTTCAAACGCCATATCTTAACGCCAACAGGAAGTTGGTCATTTGCGCGTTCAACCCACCGTCACTTAATGATAGCTGACGGAATATTACGGACTAATAACTGCTTATTGGCAACTATCAAATTAAGTAGCTTTTTTTATACACGTGTGTATCTGCTAGGTGTAGGCTGCGAACCCAATCCCAGAGAAGGACAGGAAGGGGAGGGGAGAAAGACGCAGCAAAGGAGGAGGACGATCAGGCGGTCAGTAGAGTGGGAATGAATATTTCCATTGTTTTCTAAAGGGAATAGGCCTGATCAAACGTATGGGCATGCCGTGCATACAATCCACATATGTATGGTGTTATTTGTTGAGCAAACTTCACAAGTTCAGATCATCCTTCAACGGCGTGGTCTTGAGCACGGCGGTTGACATTATTAAATCAAACAATTCCCCAAAACCGTAAATTGGTGGACAAAAGTGATTTAAAGCAGACGACGGAATTATTTTACAAACCGGAAGTCAACGTCGTCTGCTATCCGCCATTATAACTAAACTTTGCAATTGAATCACAATATTGAGCAGCAGCCATGAAAGGAAAACAGCGCCGCGATTTAACGTTGAGTGCCGCAGCGCTCCTACCGAGCCGTAGTGGCGAAAATGTGAAATCTTCAAAGTATTACGTGGGCCGTTTAAAATTAAGCGCTTATGTTTTATGTTTGAACGCTGCTTACGTATGTTGAGCGCCTGCGTTCCACTGAAGACGCTCATCAACCGGTATGTGTACAATGTATGTTAAGAAGACTACATCCGGTTCCTATTTTGAATGAAGATGTCCGGAAATGCGCTTAAAGATGAACTGGGTGAACTTTCTTGCGTTTAACGCTTTGCAATGAATTCAGGGCATGATTCAGCAGCCCTCAAACACAATGATAATGATAGATCTCGGGGTCAACAGGTCCTGTGGACCCAATTACAGACCCCTAGGCCCTAGCAGAACCAAGGAACAAGACAAACACCAAAGGGATGCAGGAATGAATCGAACCCCTAACCCCCAGTGGTCAGGAGTAGGATCAAGCTCTAACCAACATCTAAGCTGCACTATACATACAGTAAACACTAAACAGTCCTTTAAAACTTCAGTGTTGCTGGTTGCAAAATTTGAAGAGCTAAAAAAATGATCAACAATATTAACACGTGTTAGAAACACGTCAGGCTAAAACCACTTGATAGTCAAGTTGATCAAATATCGCCCTCATCAACAACATCATCATTCATCATCATCATCAAATGTTCATCTTGCTTCCTCTCAAAGGCTACTAGGCCTACTATAAAGTATATATACAATTACATTAGGCTCTACATCAAATGTTAATAAGAGGTCTACATTGATGACATACAATCCACCATTTTGACACACCACGATCATCAAGCATTTTGCCAAATGCAGGAATGCAACCATCGCAACGAGCTCATTGTTCTAGTTATTTATGTGTTCCTGTGCGGCGCGAACTGGCTTAGTGTAGTTAAAACCAGAGGACGAGAGGGTTCTGCAGGGCGGCTAAAAGTTGGCAATAGGCACAAATTAGTTTTAACCAGCCTTTATAATGTGGCAGAAAGTGACTAGGACCCGGCAAAATTGACTAATGTAGTTGCATAAGTATGCTAAAACATGGCCTAAGTGACTAAAATTGCCTAAAACGACTAAGAGTGGTTAAAATGGCTAAAAGGTAGTTAAAAACACGCCAAAGTAACTAAAAATGGCTAAAAGGTAGTTAAAACCACGCCAAAGTGACTAACAATGGCCTAAAACGACTAAAGTGGTTAAAGTAGTTAATAGTGTCTAGAAATGGCTAAAAGTGGTCTAACCATGCTCCATCAATGCTATGGCTAGAAAGGGGCGACTTTTGGTCACTTTCGTCGACTTTCAACCATTTTTGGCCACTTTAAAACAACTTTCAACGACTTTACGGCAACTTTCATCCGGCTGACTGGTCAAAACGAATTTCAGCCGGCCAAATGATAGCCTACTTTGGTCCAAACAATGGTTAACAGTGGGCGATTGTTTGCTGCGCAATTCCTGCAATCAGTCGTCACTCGCCGGTTGTTTTCCTTTTGTTTTGGTCCCATGTTTTATTACGGAAGCGGACTCCATATTGCGTATGTAGGCCTACGTCTCCTGTTCTTTGAATTAGCTTTGGCTTTTGAGGGGGCCCTGTGTCCGCCATTGGATGTACATGTTTGCTCGTTGTGCTTTAATTTACTTGCATGGTCACACACAGCTAGTGAACTACCACACTTTTACGATGATTTAATAGCGTAAATGCAACCATATATATTCAAGTATAATGGAGGACCTGCACTAGTGTGACTATAGTGTCAATAGGCACGCAAACAAGAACCAAATTTGATGGTTGATGTTGTGCTTGGCGAGCTTCCATTGTTCAGAGACAATAATGCTCACTCGAGTTGTTTGTGTTTTAAAACATTGTTGTTGTTGATGTTGTGTGTGTGTGTGTGTGTGCGTGGGTGTATTGGGCCGGGTCATGACCCGTCACTCATATCATGCGATGATTTAGGCTCACGGGTTGAGAGGAGAAGGAGGAGGAGGAGAAGGAGGCGGGTGATATGGATGCGATACAGGTGTAGCTGATGGCCTATAATAAAAAGGGCGTAACCGCCGCCGCCTTGTCTGCTCAAGTTGTCGACTAGGTTGTAATCACGGTCATCATGGATGTAAAACCATGGGAGACTTACATGTTTATGGTTACCACCTACCGGTTCAAGAGGTCTTGCGCGTCGCTCGATCGGCGAGAAGGTCAAGTGCGCGTAAAAGGGCGACAAGAGCACAGCGGCGGCGGCGTTAAGAACTTAAAGGGGAAGCGACACCAATTTATCAGAACAAAAACTAAACTGTTTGTTCGGCCAAGCTTTATTTGATAATAAATTGAAAAAAAAAAATTTAAGTTATCTTATTCCTTTCATTTTTTACGCGCATGGGCGCCGCCATCTTCATTTTAACTACCATTCGAGTTCCGCTTTCATTCCATCGAAGGCGCATGACCATGTAGGCCTATCACGTGAAGCGCCAGAGTGTGTGTGCATCACGTGATGACGCGTCTCGAAACAGCACATATTTCGTATAGGCCCTACCGGAAGTGATGGTCCGCTATTTTATTTCGAATAACTGCTAAAAAATGCAGATTTAGAATCGGGGAATACAAAAAAACACAAAAATTAATCAAAATATTATCTTTAGTAATAAAGTGATCGGGAAAAGCTAAAACTAGAAAATACCAAACTAGTGTCGCTTCCCCTTTAAAAAATATACATCCAGTAACTAGCCAATAAGCAGCGAGCTTTGCATGTGCCTGAAGGGGAAGCGACCAATTATATTGACTTTTTTAGTTTTAGGCGAGTATGCTTAGTGGGATTTAACGGGTTTAAGGGGGGGGGCGGTTAAGGGCGCTCCTTAATCGTGTCGTAACTAGTTTCTGCTATTTACCGATTGTTAATTCGTTATGTCATTTTAGCCCACAAGTTGAAGGAGAGGAGGGGGGGGGGCACTAAATTTAGGCCTAGAATTCGAGAATTTCCTGAAAATGTGCCTGAAGGAAAAGAAGCGAAGCAGAGGAAAAGAAAGGAAAGGAGGATAAGACTGAAAAAGACAAGATATCTGTTTTACAGCAGAATTCAATGTAATTAGGCGAATCTAGAACGGCAATAATAAAAATAAATGTTGACAAGTGGGGCATATTATTGGAGGGGGATTCGACATGCACGATTATGTTGATGCTCCCACTGGTATATCTACGAGTATTTATCGTCTGATCACGCACGCACGCACAACGGCAAAACACTGAAAACATGCAACAACTACACTAGGTTGTTGAGGGGGAAAGAAAAAAGACATTTATCTTCCCACGAAATAAGTACACCTCATGCTTCTAGAAAGTAGGCCTACTAGAAACCCATCTTTTATTTTTGTTGAGCAAAATTGCATTCGTTCAGAGAGTGCCTTCAGACTTTGAAAACGCGTCACTCTCGCTAAACACCATGTAAACCGGAAATGAGGGTCGTCTGCTAGTCGCCACCTTGAAAGGTAAACACTCATCGAGCTACCATTGTGCAGCTGCCATGAAAGGGAAACGGGGTCGCGATTTAACATTGAGCGCTGCAGCGCTCCTAGTGGCGAAAACGTGAAGCCTAAAAATGCTGCATAGGCCAATAATTTATGGAAAAAAAACTAAGCGCCAAAAATGCAGGATCTCCTACTCAACTGGCGCCACCTGGCGGTCAAAATTATAATTCCAGCTTCTGAGTACTCTAAAGCTCGCATGTACAACTGAGCGTCCAAAAAAAAACGATTATTTTTTTAATTGTGGGGGGGGGGGGCCGTCTAAAACATTTCTTTAACCTAAATTATTACTATCCACAAAATTTTAGCTAATTTGATTAACGTTTAGAATGCTCCAGTGCAAGGTCACCGAAATTCGCATAGTGCGAAGCCAGCTTAAGAAAGAGAGATGATCTCTCAAAGGCCTCAGGACGCAGTGAAACTGAGTCGTGAGGGTCCACTATATGCCTAAATCTGAAATTTAAAAAGAAAAAAGTTGGCCAAACCCTAGTAGAAAGCTAAAAGCAGCAGTCCAGTGCATGACTTGACTGAATAAAAGCTAAATAAAATATGTAGGCCAGCCGGAATGCGAAAAATGCCTTTCAAAAGCGGAAGCGTGCAGAAATCGGATAAAATGCCAAAGTGTGAACAATGTCGCCAGACGAGCGTTGAAAACTTGCGATCAGCTCGCATGCAAGTTTATTATTAAATTCCAGGTTTAGGCACAACCGACCCTCAAAAGGAATTCAGAGCAAAGCAAATAAGACCAAAATGCATAAACTGCGTTTGTAAAAATAATGAGATAAAAATAGAAAAAAAAAATCAAATCAAAACTTATTCTTCCAGAAAGAATTGAAAACAAAAATAATAATAATAACTCATATGGAAACAGCTGTCGCGTCATCAGAATCCGGCAAATGCATTGCTCAAATTGAAAAAAAAAAAAACCTTGTTTACTGAGTATGCAGTTGTAAACAAACAAGAAAATAATACAGTCGTACTTTTACACTTTGCGTACGCCCACGAGATTCAGATCAAGTTCTGAGTATCACGTTATAAGCAAAGTTCAGTTCAGACGCTAAACTGAATGCAAACAAATATAAATTCAAATAAATATGCCAAGCAAAATAGATCCTAACGAAAAAAAAAAAATGAAATTCGGTGAACGATAAATAAAATGTGTCCGCGCCAGCACCTATTCCGCGTCGAGACAGAAAATATAGTTAAAACTAGTTGAGAGTGCTGATCAAAACCTAACCACCTGGAATATAATTTAGATAGGTTGAGCCAGCAGCACGCTTCAGATCACATTTATGCGGTCAAATGGCTCACTAAAGGCATGCAATCCTGGAAATGAAATAAGGAAGGAAAAAAAAAACATTTTCTTTGATTCGGTTGTTCAGCAATCCGTCTTTTTTTGTTCAATATCCACATCCCGTCCAACGATTCAACCAAAAAAAAAAAAAAATTATGCAAAAAAAAAAACTAAAAAAACTGCAGTTAAAACTTAATCGCAGTAGGTCCAATGGTTGATGGTTCCCCGCCAGGCGGATGATTGAAAAATTTATTGTTCTTGTCAGAAAAACTTTCAGAAATAAAAAAAAATAAAACTAGAAAAAATAAGGCCTGGGCCCAGTTTTCGATTTTCAATTTCTTAGAAATGATTGGTGAACTTGGCAGAATTGATTCTTGAACTTTCGCAGAATTTGTTTTTCAATTTTTCAGAATTGATTTTTTAACTTACCGGTAGTATAAATTATTATTCAAGGTAGCCTCTAAGCATTAGGCCTAATATTTTTTAATTTAATCAACTTTAAAGAATGAAATACTTTTAAAGACGAAATGATTTTCAAAACAGTAAAGATCATCGATGACTGATGGGGATAGCTGGCAACACTGTTGGAGAAAGCTTAGGCCGGAATCAATGACGAAAAAATTGCAAATTTCAGACCTTGTCTCGAGTAAAGACAGCTCTAGCAGGTAGCAACTTCCGGTTATGAAGGCAGATTAGTCAAAATTCGTGAACGCGTAATACGATCGACAGGTGCAATGCAAACTGTATTATGACGTCATAATCCTTACAAACCTCACATCGCTGTGCTATGCCTGGTGTGTCACCCATGACTCACGCTAAATTATGTATAATCATACTTTTGACTTGTCTTAATAATCTACAATGTAGGGCAGTACCGTAAGCTATCGGACCGGTATTAAGTTCGTAAAGGTGAATCAGCTTCGCGTAGCAACAGAAAACAAAAATTCTAGGCGCCTTTGTTGATGTGCATGTCGACGCCATGATGTTATCAGAGCAACCGTTAACGAGACGGCTAAAAAAAAATCACGGTTGTCAACACAGAAGGTTATAACAGCGCTAAACGAAAACAATAGCCACGACCATGGAAACTAAATCATGCGTAATTGCGATTGCTAATGTAACTAGAGTAGAGTTAAAGATTTTTTTTCAAGCGCCCTTTGATCCTTTCTCATTTTAATCGATTCACACTATCCATAAATAAATTGGGCATTTATATGGTTTCAATTGCATTCATATCGTTCATACAGTGTATAAAGATTAATGATTTTTTGGAAAAAAAAAAAAAAAATTATCCATGCATAAAATAATAATAAATGACTTTTTGAGGCAGGTTTAATATTTGTATAGGCCTAAGACGTGTTTGAGATTGTCTGCAAAGTAAAGAGTCATAAACAAGATATTTCTTAAGAGAAAAAAAAAACTTCGTGGTAAAACCAATGGATTTTGAAAAAAAAAAAAAAAATAGCGGGGGGTGGGGGGAGAGAAGGGGGAGAGGCTTAAAACAACGCGACTACCGTTAGCCTATGGCTATGTTTCTTATCTGAGCCAGTAAGGCGAGTGAGGAAATATTTTGACGAAATTAAATCCCGATTTTTTTTTTACAAATTTGTGACGATTTTCATTAAATTATGACGAAAATTTTAGTTAATTTTGACGTTATTTTTTCGACGACGACATTTTCAACAGTTTTGAGGCAATACAATTAACTTGAACATTTTATTCGACGTTATTTCAATTTCTCAGGTACTTTTTTGGGGGGCAAAAAAAAACAAGAAACTTAAAAATGGCGCACACAATTTCAGTTGATGTAGAAA
>JAQIYI010001978.1:0-10378 GCA_034700265.1 Polyzonium germanicum
AATCTAAAATGAATTTAATTAGATTCGGTAACTAAGCTATGGCGATATGCTTCACATTAAAGTAAAAGCAATGTGTTCATTTGTGCAAAGTTCAAAAATCAATTTTTAAAATAATTAGGCAATAGTCCAAATAGATTTTTGTGCTTGTCATTTGTAATGAAAGAAAAATAAGCTTATAAAATAAAATTAAAAAGCCATACATTTTGATTTAGGCTTAAGGCCATGAGCCGAAACGCAATTCGTAAATATAAAAAATGAGGAACATGCAATGAGAAATTTGTCACAATTAATTTTTAAATTTCAAAATTTTAAAAAATAGGCTTACCAGTTAAGCTAAAAATGGATTTTTAGTAGGAGGTCTAATGGATTTTTATCTTTCATTTGTCACCTGGTATTTTTTTGTTCCTTTCAGTGCGAACAAATAAACATCACATTGGCCTGAAAAAAAAATCAAAATAAACGCCTTTTGAGCATACACAAAACCAAAGGACCTTTTCAGAACAGGAAAAGGTCCTTCGATTTCTCATATATCTCTTATGTGGTCTTTTTATTTCTTTCTGGTTTTTGATTTGTTACTCAGCGAGCGTTCCCTGATTGCGAGAAGCATACATGTGTGTATGTTAAATAATAATGAATTAATGATTAATTAATGAATTAATGAAAATGTATAAACAATAGAATTTCAACGCGCGTGCGCCACGTCGAAAAATGGCGGACGTGAATGACGTGCGAAGGGCATGGGCGCGTGAAGACGATGTGATCGAGCCAAAGTTGCGAATGTGTGCGAGCGATAGGACAACAATTAATTCCTGTATATCCTAGTTTGAGCAATTGGATCATTGGACATTTTATACAAAAACTTACTCATTTGGCCAATGATTGGAGGAAGACTATACAAGAAAAATGGCGGCCTAAAAATGCAGTTTTGCCCAGACAAATGCAGACGCCGAATTACAATGTATGTTGCATAGCGTAGCCTGAATTTGCAAGTTAAACATGACATTTAGCGTAATAGCACAATGAAAATAATGAAACCAATTTCAACGTTTCAGATGTGAACCCATTTATGAAGCATAAATCCTGATTTAATGGATAATTTTCATTGACTCAGGGCGCCCACCCCCATGATGGCAATGTGGCAATTGCCTATAATCATTCTAGAATTTGTCCGCTTAATTAATGAATAGAGTAATAAATGGATTGTAGTTTAGAATGATAGTAGGCTAGTAAGCCAAAACGGTAAGAATAAATTTGACAAGATATATTAATAACACACAAGGTACTGAAACTGGGGTTTTCGGGGCAAAGTACGATACTCAACGCGTCGTCATCCTGAAGAAAGAGAAACATTGCCTCGATGGCGTGGGCGCCTTGCTCAATGCTCATTGTACAATTACGCTATTTTCGTTATGTTTTAACTTTTAAGTGCAGGCACTTTAAATATACATGCATAATAATTGGCATTAGCTGTCTTTGCCCACGTTTGGCCACTATTTTGTCCGAGCCAAACGTAACACTGGTTCAGCGTTTGCTAAAAGTTGACCGTTGAATGAAAGGTCGAGTAAGACCTAGTGGATGCCGCCGTTGGCCGAAGATGGCGTTTTGCACTGATTCGTTGTGGTGCTGCTGCTGCTCTTACTACTAGTGGTTAGCTGCTGACACGATGACTGCGGAATCTTAGTGGAAGGGTCACTTCCGGTTCCGATTATGTACGTACTCCTGGTGGACGTATTACTACGTTTGGCGTTGGGCCTAGCTCGAGCTTTGCCGGTGCTCGTCAGCTCTGGCGAGTCTGTGGACGCAGAACTGACGTTGTTGTTGTTGATGTAAAGACGTTGGATGACGTCACCATCATCGTTCTGACAAGCACCACCGCCGCCGCCGCCACAACCATGATCAGCACCGCTTCTACCGTTATTGCGTCCTGGACCCGGACTAGGACTGGAAGAACTAGGGCTAGGGATTTGATGAGACTCCTCGGACGGTGGAGGCGGCTGACTGTCACCACCACCGTTTCCGCCTGCGGAACCTCCTCCGACTCCACCGCCTCCGCCGTTGCCAGCGCCACTTCCGTTGTGACTAGCCGCCGCGTCGTTGTTGCTACTTCCGCTGTTGCTGCTGTCGTCGTTGTTGTTGTCCTCGCTGCTGCCGTTTGTCGTCTTCTTGTTGTCGTTCTTCGCCTTCCTGTCCTCGGCCGACCTCAGAGGACAATCGGCGATCAGGTGATCGACGGCTCGGCACTGATGGCATCGCTTCGGCTGCGGACCCATCGTGCACTTTGCCGCGATGTGATTGGCGAATTCGCCGCAATTGTAGCACCTGGTTAGTTGATCCGTATCGTACCAAGTTAATACAATCAGTGTTCCGTTTTGTCCAGTAAATTAGTGCCCAAAATTGATACAACGAATTATTTTGCATATTTATAGTAGCCTGGACTTTTGTTAAACATTTAAAAATAACGTAATCTGGTCATAGTATAATGAAAATAATGCCACTGATTAAATCTGGATTTGTATCTGCATCAATGGAATCGATTTCATCATTTTCATTTTAACTATTACGTTATTTTTATTGTTTAACTAAGTAAACTAGCCCTACATTAAGCATGTAAAATAATTCGTCGTCTACTTTTTGGTCACTTTTGAACACTATTTTGCGCGAGTATTCGCAACACTAGCTAGCATGACAGCAAATGACAATACAAGTGCAAGTGTACAAGGTCACTGTTTTGATAAACGGGTTTTTGGACTTTTCTCCAAAGGATCTAGAATCTAGTGGTGATTAAATCAAGTGACTATCAAGATAAAAAAAAGAAATAAAAACGGTCCAAATAGTCCAATTAAAAAGCAGTAAAATTAGAAACTTGTTGAGTTGAGTGGCTTGACGCCAACCAAAATGCGCGGGTCATGACAAACTACAGTAGGCCTCTTAATCGAAGTGCGGAGAAGACATTAAAACAAAACGGACCAAGTCAAGACAAGACAAAAGTCATACTACTCAAACGTAATACAAGTTCATCTAGACATAGGTTTCGAGAAAACCCAAAGGCGCCACCATGGTTCAATCTAGCGCTCGAACACAATGTGTTTTAAAGCTAGGCGCGCACTTAAGTGACGCTTCAATAGAAGTGCCCTTGGCCTTCTTTTAGTCACACTAACCTGATCTTGCGGAAACGCTTCTTGGAAACAGGCCGCCGGTGGCTTCCTTTGCATTCGTGACCTTCTACGCCAGACACAATCGTCGCCTCCAGACCCTTGCCCGACGCCTGACACTCGAACTCCACCTCCTCCTCGTCCCCGAGACTACGGAAGCCGGCCATCCTGATCACCGACTGTGGACGAAAACAAAGAAATTAGGATACTTTAGGACAGAAAAACGTAATTGTCTTTTTAAAAATACATTTTTATTACATGTACGATGTACATGTACATGAGCATTGAACAATTACCCAAATAGTACAACACGTGTAGGATTGTATGTATATTTATTACATTACATGTATTAATTTTGTGAGCACGCCTAGCATATGCTGTATAAGTAGTGCAAACACTGTAAATTTAAAAAAGGTTCTTCGTGATTTGATCATATGTTTTATTATTTAATTTTCTTCTCTTATACTCGTACTTTGTGATATTACAGTATAAGAGAATAAAATATCTACGATCACTCAATAATATACTAATAACTGTATACTATGTAGGAGTCGGTTGGACATAATGATTGAACAAAGATGGCCGCTCTATACGAGCAATCCAATATGTGCAACATTTGATTCTCGCCAAAAAAAAAATACGAAAATTAATTTAGTTCCGGTAAATTACGCTTTCCACTAAATTCGTAGTCAACAAGACATTTCATATGTCAATGTAGGTCCTGCTTGCATGTACTTCAATGTTTTCGCCGAGCAAAACTGAACAACAAACGTCAATTAGGTCCAGTTAGAAAAAATGGAATTGAATTTCAAGAGATAGAATGACTATTGAGTAGTCAAGAGGTCCAAACGTAATGAACTCCTACTCGAAGAGAAAAGCTGGAGCTCTAGAGGGAACCTAAAAATGTTTACTTCAGCAAATTGGTCTCTAAAATCAAGATATTAAAAGAGGCCATTTTTCCTCTCTCTCTTTTATCTCATTTCTTCGAAATAAGATCAGAAATTGGAGATCAAGATGAAGTTGATTTTCTTGTCCCCCCACCCTCCCCCTTTTCACTTACGGTAGTGGGCTTCATGTTGCTTGTGTGTGTTTCCCAACTTTCTCTTTTGATTCAAAAGGTTCTTCACATTTTTCGACGATATCTTTCATTTCTATCAGTTTCATTTATTTCTAATTCCGTTTCCAATATATTGACGAAGTTTAATAAGTCCAGCAGGCAAGAAAAATAAGCTCGAAACCACGCCTCCTCTGTGAAGGGCGGCTAGTTTAGTGTACCGTAGTGAATTGGATGCGGTAGGCGGGCAGGGTCAGGCATGTTTTTTTTCCTTTTCATTTCATTTCTTTTCTACGGCTGTTTTACGTTTCCAAAATCCAAATACTTGATCCAATTCACGTCCAAGTCAGGACAACCTAGGTCCCATGTCAATCACGAGCGACAGTCGATAATTTAGCCGCCTACAATCTTCTAGCTTCAAGCTTTGTCTACGATTCAGCGCGGCGTGCGTGCAAGTGCGTTTTGACGTCACGAAACGGTTCACTCACTGGATTTACTGTACGAATAACTTGAAAAACTTGAATTCAACTTTGGTGATTGGACAACTATTCGAGAAAAAATCCACCATGTGAAATCGGCTTTATGCTTGCAATAGCTCGCGCAACGTACGTCGCAATGGGGGTGGGGAGTGTCTGAAGGGACCTTTTATCGTCTTGAGCCATCAAACAAATTTGATCAAATCAAACAACTCTTGTAAGCTTATAAAATTTCGAAAGATTCTCCATTTAGAAGTCGAGCAAATAAAATAAAAAAATCTTCTTTCTGCGAGCGCAAAACAACAAAGAAAGTTATTGCGAGACTGGTGATCAGAGAGGGAGGAGGAGGAAAATAAGGCGGAGCTATAACATCCCTGGGTCTCAAACTAGGGATACCGAACTTCAAAAGAAAATACAAGTTTTTTTTACATAAAAACTTTCTGGATGGTATTGAAGAGCGAAGAGGATGAAAAAAAAATGACTTATAAACTCGAGCACGCGTAGTTTGAAGAGAGAAAAAATATACGCGGAAAAAATTCAGCATAAAAATTTGGAATTAGTCCTATATGCCCCGCAGTTCTTCCTTCTCCATCCTGGGCCATCGTTATATAAGCTATGAGGGGGGGGGGGGTATGTCAAAGGTTACATCGTGTTGAGGACGGACGCGAGGAAAGGTAAGGTCATGACCCCCCATTTCTAAAAAAAATCTTTAGGCAACACCAGGTAGGGGGCAAAATAAATAAACCCTGTAAGTTAACACCAGGTGAGACTCGTGCTGGCTGTATCTAAACTTCCGAGGTCAAGACTATAGAGGGCGCTGATAGTTGGACGCGCATTTGATTGGCCTCAATCACTCAACAACTCATCGCGTTCAACTCAGTTGAATTCAACACGCAGCAGCCTTTTTAAACAAGCTTGTTCAACACTGGGCAATTGACTCGTTTCATCAACTCGCTCACAACTTTCAAATTGACGTCATTTTATCACATTATATCGATTTTATGCTTATACAATATACACATGGATGCGTGAGCGTGACTTGACAAAAATTCAAAGTCATCTTGTAAAATGTGACACTAGTTTATATTGGTTAAGTTGCAATTAAGATTGCAATTAAGTTTTGAGCAAACAAAATGGGGGCGTTTAAGTATCATTTTTCGTTAAGTATCAAACCTTTCATTTAATTTATCTCATTTTTAACATTATGACGTGACAGGTGATAGAACCTTCCATTTTAAATCACGATGGTTCTAAACCACTTAAATAAGTGAGTTTTTTTTGGCAACTCCATCTTCGAGGTTGACAAACAAAGATGGCGGTTCCATAGTGCTCCACAGAGCAAGATAAAGGTTTTCTTTAAATTTAACTATTTTCTGGAAAGAGAAAAAAACCAGAAACGACTCTAAAGGAAACCCTTTTAGAGAGAAAACGAAGTTTGTCTGTTGTTGTTGCGTTGATGGTGTTTGGACAAAGCTATGGTGAGGTGAGACCTCCCAGAAGAATGTCTGGAAGACCAGACATATTAAATCTTGGGTCTCATTTGAAGGCATGCAGTTTCTAAATAAGACAAACAGTGAAAAAGGTTCATAAACCTTTACAATTCGATGTTACATGTAAGAGTTGCTGTAGACCAAATACTCTGTACTGAGCCAACAGTGCCACGGTTGCCGAGACTTCAACTGGAAAGAGCCATAGGCACGCAGGTTTGGCACATTCGCTTCCGTTTGTAAACACATTTCGCAGACGTAGGCTTTCAAGTGCTCAAAAATCAATACTTTGTATTTGCAAAAAATGGAGCAGCTTTGTAACTCCCTATTTTATACATTGGGGCGCAAAGATCAAACTGCCAGATAATGTGTATTTTATTAGAAATTGTAAGCAAGCAAGGAAGATGGAAGCCAAGAGGATAAAAAAAACGCATTTGAAGTCCCAAATTTCTGACGTTATTTCATTCATGTATTCGTCAACTATCAATCTAAGCTTGTATTATTATGATAATAATCTTATAAACAAAAAAACCCGTCAAAATTACTGGTATTGTTCTGAATTTAAATTTCAGTCATCATCAATCAATTACTCTGTATAATGATGATAATTTTAATAGAAATAGGTCTAAATTAGTTTTCTTGATTCAAAGAGCGCTAAGCTTGGTTTTAAGTTGTGCCTAGGCCTAACTGATGAAGCCAAAGCTGATGATGTTTCTGGCTTTAGTAAAGCGTAAACTAGCCTTCAACTGCCAGAAATGAAAATCTAAAAGCGAGAAGGAAACACAATGGATCGATGGCTGAGGATCCCCCATCCGATTATATTTATCGGATGGGGGCCCCATTCAAAATTTTAAAACGCGGTCCTTAAAATAGCCTCCTCAGTGTTCAACTCAAAACATCAAATTCTCTCTCTTTAGAAGAGGGCAGCCATTAGGCATCACCGCATCAGACATCAGGGCACAGAAATCGAGCAGTTTTCTTTGTTTCCTCGCTTTGCTGATATTCCCTCAAGCAAGCTAGATTGTATAAATGTATAAACGCAAAAAAGATTTCAGGCCAATGGCGAGTCGGCGGCGACAAGCATCCAATGACATTCGATGAAGCTTAAATTATTCGCACAATGAATACGCATATAAAATTGCTTAGAAATACAGAAACCAAGCTTTACAAATTTCCCTTCTGGAGTGTTAAAACTTAAAAGCTTAGAGATCGGTCTAGTTATTCGCAGACTCCACCAAACTTGTATTGTAGTTAACCCCAAGTTAGCAGAGAATTTTTTTATAGGGCAAAATGTATAATTGTATACTGGCCATCGATGGTACGCGAATGATAATATAATCGGATGCTAGTTAACATTGGTTGAAATTTTTTCAACACTGAACCTAATCACAGTAATCAGTAATCGGTGCACCAATCGCATTTTGAAAGCTTTGTGGATCACAAAATGAAATGGCAAATTCATGAATTTTAATTCCACTGCATTCAATTCAAGACCGTCGTTGGTTGGTTACGCCATTCAGGATTTTAATAAAATCCTGTGCTAATTGCATGGAGATTATCGAAGCACGTTTGGCTTCCCTGCCCAGCCTCCCTGCTAATACCCTAGTTTCATCTACATGTTTTTCAACTCGGCATTTACAATTTTCCATAATGTAGGAAGTTAAGCAGCCTACGTACTTCCGTCTGCGTTTGGGGGTAGATGAAGCGCCCTGTTGTTTTCATAATTTATCAATTAAATTAAACTGCAATTAAGCAATTACAGTGGTGTATGGGTATCAAGATGTTACAAATTGCAAGATGGCTAAATCGTCATTTAAATTCAGATCTGAGCTTAACAAAATGCAAATATTCTAGTCCAATGGCGATGAAAGAGGCTAGTTGGCATAATGAAACGCGTAAAGGGCCGTTATTGGCTGGCCAAAGCAGATGTCGTTATTTCGTACATCATTTACCGATCCTGCAACCATGGCCACGCCTTCCAAGTCCTAATCCTCAGTGCCTCCTCCATCCCGCTGTAATTCAAATTTAACAAAAAAAAATGCAATCCGATAAAATAAACTACTTCTCTCCCCCTTCCGACTGTAGCTCTTGAAGAAAACACCATTATTTTAAGAGAAAAAAATCGATCGCAGGCAAATATCGATTTTGTACGAAAATACCCCCCCCCCCTCCTCCCCACTCGTTCCATCTAAAATAAACTATCGTTAAGAAATGTTTTACACTAAAATGTCGACCTGTTTACATTGGGGCGCAATTTTGCTTTCTTTCTTTCTGGAGTTTTACTGGCTGCATGGCGTTTGATTTTTAAATCACAAAAATCAAGGTCAAAAGCGAAGGCGAAAACAACGGTTTGGATAGTAGAAATCAATAAATGCGAGCAAGAAAAATATTAGAATGTCTGCAGATTTATAAAGACGAGAATTAAGAGCTCTGGTTGTTCAAGATTTCAGATAGTCTACATTTAACTAGCGTTACTTTTGAACAATAAAAGTAATTAATTCACTCTTAAAGAAGTTCATCAAAGCATCTAGCAATTCTACATGTGTTACAATGTCAGATGTCGTAAGCCATGACGTCATATTTTGCGTCATTTGCGTCACTTCCGCGAGAATTCCTGCGCGTGACGCTTAAGTGTCAATAAGGACTAATTTCTCCGGGAGGTTTTACTTTGTAGACCCGCAAAGATGATGTCACAAAGATGGATGACTTCCTCCTATTTGTGCTCTTCAGAATGTTGACCAGACACTGAGCAGAGTACTGGTAACACTTGAAACACACACGAAGAGCGACTAGCACTACTCGTAGAAACAAGAAATCGAGGCACTTCCGGTGGACGCACTTCTATCGCGCTAGAGTTCCTGCTTTTTTTTTTCAAGCCTCGACGTCCCTGTCGAACGTACAGAGACCGCATATCAAGATCAAACATGTGGCACTTGGTTTCCAACAAGTTACAACTGTACTAAGGGAAGTCCTTTCATGTCTACTCACTAAACGAACAAGTACTTCCGGTGGGCAATAAGGTTCCACGTATTACGATGAAGCAATGGACAATAAGATGACGTCTACCTGGTGAACGAAGACGTCCTGACTACCGTCGTTTGGCGTTATGAAGCCCCATCCTTTTGCCACATTGAACCATTTGCATCGGCCTCGCCGTCGTTCCCCGTTGCCACCAGTCGGCGAAGCTGAATATGGATAAAAATATAAACAGACATCATTGAGCCGAATTAATCGAATAATCAATATACATGTAGGCCTATAATCAATCTAATTTTCATCCATACGATTCATCAATTGATCAACAAATTGAATATAACTATAGTTGGTATCCCTAAGTGTTATAAGCAAAACGGACAGACACCATAGGATTTCATGGGCAAGATTCTTTCAAGTGACGTTCAAGTTTTCCTTATAACCTTTAGGGATACCCAACTTAAGTGTCAACGTTGACGGAGCAGCTGCCTCAGCGTCCATACATGTATCTACGCCACACAAGTATTGAAGAATTAAAATTAAGCCTACAAAATTATCTAAAGCTCACTCAAAACTGTAAAAACAAAAACATTAGTCATATGATGAAAACAACCATCAATTATAATAAGCCTAGGTTTGCATGTAATTGTGGCTCACGTTGTTTTTAAAGGTTCATCTTATTACTTTAGGAAAGTGGACTTACTGACAGAAAAAAAATATAAGCCTATAATAAAAAAATGTAAAGATGCTTGAAAACAAAAATTAGACATATGGTGAATGGAAGTAAAACAACCAATTATGAAAATATGATGAAAAAAAGTCAAAAAAATAATAAGGAAGCCTTGAAGAGACGTAACGAAATTTTAACAAAAATACGAGATAAAAAATAGTGTAAAATAGGCCTAGGTCATGCGAAGGGTAATGAGAGCATTATATATTTAAAATCAAGGGCTTATAGGCCCTAATTAAGCACTCAGGGCGAGACAAAATGGTCATGTAGAGAAAAATTTAAATTCAAGCTTTAAAGGGCCTATGGTCTTTTAAAGAAACTTCTTTTATAACATACGAAAACATTAAGTTGGGCTAAGTAAGGGCGGAAGAATCTGTTACCAAATGTGGATTCAGATGTCTTCTTTAACAATGTGCAACAATAACATTTATTTGCAATTGCGCACACAAGTTTATATTGACAATTGCTTTTAGCATGTGAGGCATGTCACTGCTTCTCTAGTTAGG
>JAQIYI010001979.1:0-10377 GCA_034700265.1 Polyzonium germanicum
CAAAAAGAAAAAAAAAAAAAACCAACCACCCACACCATTTCGGTCATCTATGATGTGTCAGAAAGCGAACATATTTCTGCTTTTACAGTGTAAATCCCACATGTCGGATGCTTTTCTTCCATCAAAGTCTTGACAAGCATTCGTCCATAATGTAATTTGGACGGTAGCCAATGGAAGGATAATTAAAATTATCTGCTGCTCCCGTTTTCTCAGAGCGCCAACTGACCAACGAATAGTAGGCTACTAAGTGCACTATGTTCGAAACACTAAATAATACAAATTTCCCTCCAAAAAAACAGGTTTTTGGAGACAGATTACAAGACCCTTTTGAAACAGGCGAATCTGAAAGTGTTTAAAATTTAACAATATTTATGAACTTGAATTCTTTTTTGAGGGGACTTATTTGTGCGAGATATCCCGCGACCTTCCGGTTCCAGGTAAGAAGCTCAATACGTTGAGCTACAGTGACACCATACAAGCTGAACACATTATTTCACATAAAAAAAGTCCGCTCAAAAGAAAGCTTCTTAAAGGGGAATAGACATGAAGCTTGGCTTTTTTTAGTTTTAGGTTTTTAAAATCACTTTAATTTTAGGACCGTATCGATGACTAATCACCGACTTACTCAAGTCAGCGTTTTGCACGAGAGAATTTTCATCTTATTCCGCTTCATTATTGGATGACCGCAGGTGCATTATCATTATTGATTGTGCGATCTCGAGAATGCACGTGCGATCAATAATTAAATTAAATGGCAATTCGAACTTGCAAAACGCTGACTTGAGTAAGACATGTTCAAGTCTGCCCTTAGAGATATATATATCTGTTGGCAATTTTAGATTTTTTTATTCAGCAATAAACATGCTAATTTTTAGCATTTATTTCAAATACTACACTACCCGTCACTTATGGTAAATGATAGGTGCTTCATGGAGATGGCCACGTGACACTCTGGAATATTGCATAACACACGCGATGCGCCATCGATCATACATTAATGGAATAAAACCGGGCTTTGTGTACCCTATATTCAAAATGGTGCCTCACATGAAGTTGATAGCGGTAGCGCATTTGATTCAGCGTAGAAAATTCAAAGAACAAGATAAAATAAAATTTTATCATGGAATGTCGTCAAATAAGGTGTTTCACCAAACGAACACTGAGTTTTTGTCGTGAAAATAGGTGTCTATTTCCCTTTGAGAGGCATGTGGGATGATTAGTTTTATTGTAAGTCCTCTGCTCCCTCTAAAACAAAATTGGAACAAAAAAGCGGGCCTAATTGAAAACGTTTTGACACTTCTGTTTATCCATGCAAAGCTGATCCGGGTGTTTGTACCTTACTGGAAGGAGAAGGTGGTGGGGACATACTCAGCGGCCAGTGGCATGCCATGCTTCCTGGACAAGACAGAGGACATATTTGGAATTCCGGCCCTAGAGAGGCCTGGCCACGTCAAGATCATGTCACATGGTGGCTATGAGTTTGACATTGGGAACCCTGAGGCCCATGATGACAAAGTGCCCTTCCGGCTGGCCGAGGCTTCTGACTACATCCAGAAACACTTTCCAGGCTTGGAGTCAGTGCCAAGTACAATAGAGAAATGCAAATACACGGTGAAGCAGCAAAACCAGGATGCAATTAAATATTTTTTTTTGTCTGGACATAAGAAATTAAGCTCATTTAATTTGGTCCACCAGATGACGCCAGATGGACACTTTATTATCGACAGACATCCCACACACAGCAACGTGGTTCTCGCTGCTGGATTCTGTGGCGAGTTATCTCTCTCCAAATAAATCTTGTCCTCCAGCCGATCGGATACAACCAATTACAATATGTCATCCTGAATCTAAATTTCATTTTTGTTTAAATCATGCAGGTACCGGATTCAAAATGGCGCCCATTGTGGGAAACATCCTCAGGGATCTTGTTCTCGGAGTAATCCCAAAATATGATATAAGGCCGTACAGACTGAACCGTTTCATGTCTAAGTAACTTCTGAGTTGGGAAATGGAACCAACTGGACCAATTTATACGAGTCGCAAGGAAAACCTTAATGGAAATTACACAATGGCCCAGGAGGAGAATTATTATCTAGATTTCTTTACAGTATTTATGGCAAATTATCAATCCAGAAAACCAATAAGGACTGACTATTAGGGTAAATCTTAGCTTCTAAAATGAATTTCTAAATAAAAGTGTGACAACCTTTTGAATGATCCTCAATTATCCTTCTTATAGCTTTAATGCATGTATGACATACACGCATTAAAGCATTGATTTTACCTGCGTAGTTTAACTTTTATGCCAACGGGCAGACCTTACTAATAGAATTTTTGACAACTGTGAACAACCAAGTTTGAAGGCTCAACTGCATGGACGATTGGATTTGAATTTTTTAATTTTGAAATATACAGGCAATAAAAAACAAAGCAAATAACATTACATCTACAGTTGGTCGGAAGGACAGAAGCAACCAAGTCCAGCTAACTGCTACAATATTAAGCCTGGAATCACTAATGATTTTTAGAACTGTCTCAACTCGAGAAAATCCTAAGACAGAGTGAGAATACTTACGTCATTTTTCCATTCACACAGAATGGAGTAATGACGTCACCAGAGCCTGTCTTGGGATTTTTACAAGTCGAGACAGGTCTAAAAGTAATCAGTGATTTCACGATAAGTCTTAGTGACCTGAATCGCATGCGAATACACATGGGTCACCGATTCAGTGTGTGTTGTCCCTTGGTTATGTTAGGGCCTAGGATAACTAGTCATATCGCTAACTGTCCGTGAGATAAATCAAGAGCCATTTGATCAAGACCTTGAAAGTGAAGACCGCGTGTTGCACATGAGAAATTATTCAAAATAAAGGCATGATTGCATGCAAAATAAAATCTGAGGTGTGATGCGTGCAAGAAGAATTCTGAGAAGGCGTGTTGCGCGCGATTTATGGCGGTGATCCCCTTTCATACTTTGCAAGCAATGTTTTGATCTGCTTTTATCGCGAAGTGGAAATGAGACTAATCAAAAAAGGGCAGTCGATGTGTGTGACTGGAGGCACATGTATCATTTGAATATAGGCCTAAAAGGCTCTAAACAATATAAAAGTATTCTTTTTTTTTCCTACATGCATAAAGATTTACACTATATAATTTTATTATTATATACCAGTAATGGATTTATGTAAATTATTAGGTATTATGGACTTAGTTTTAATATTATTTACGTAGTTTTTAGGAAATAACACCTTAACCGTCAGTTAATGCATCAAATAGATGCAGTACCGTAACGATCAATAGATAATGTTAGACCTATCTTAGTTTTTTTTTTTGTAATTTAAGGTTTCAGTACCGTTTAATATCGTCGCACTCGTCGATTGAAAGCAGAATTTGGGAGAAGGTGGGAACGAATGTGGGCTTCAATTGCCGCGCGAGATCATCTGTAAGAAGATTCACGCGATCTCTCAGCTGACCTCGACTTTGAAGAAGTTCTTCTTCTGAAAATTTATGAAAAATAAAAAATAATTATTAAACTGAAATAGACTGAAGCTAACGTTTTACATTAAGCAACTTTAGTCAGCTTAACATGCGCAGATCAACTTAGCTGCACCGCACTAGAAAAGTTAATTAGTCAGAAGAGAATCATTGGAAAATGTTTTCTATCAAATATATAAATATATGGTGAACTTCACCAGTGCCCTACTGGTAGATTAAATTTACTAGCTGCAGTTAAATTTAAAATATATTATTATTATACAATGTTCCCACTACAAATGTTTATTCCAGGTATTTTGTAACAGTACTATTGGAATGATATTTTACGAAATATTTTCTTGCCAAAAACTATTGGTTAAGTATTGGTTAAGTATTTTCAACTTCGTTGAAAATACTTAAAATTATCCACCTGAGACACCTTACTTAAATATTTAACTTTTCAAGTATAGGTGCACGTGCACGAGTTTACAAGATAGTTAGTTCAAAACCGGAAAATAATGAGAATGAAGCGGACGCTGAACACACTTAATGCATTGAGTTGAGCTTTGATCAAATTACCAGATTAACTGTTCATAGTGCGCAAAACTCACCGCTTTCGTTTCCTGTCTGACAAACTAGCTTTTCCGCTGTCTTCGCTCTCAGCACCAGACTCGCAACTGCCTTCGCTAGAACTGGACGACGAACTTGATCCACTCGAGCTGTCCGATGCGACGCCTGTTTCCTTAGTCAGATCTATTTTATCGGCTATTGCAGATACGTCTGGCCTTTTCTCCTGAAGCGAGATTAACGAGCATCAATCAATAAGTCGAATGGGCCTAATCCACTTTCATACGTACGCACGGTAAGGTTTCAGTTTTTTTAGATATAAATGTAGCTACCTTGAGTACGCGATACCATTTCCTAGAGAGTTTGGGTCGACCTCTAACGGACTTGTGCCAAACGATTGGGAAATTGGTGACGCTACAGAAGTTTTGTGTGACAGCGACGGTCACAGTCAGGTTGAGTACGACGTGCCACCAACCACCAGGCACGAAGACCGTCTCTCCTGGTTTCTGCAATATTTCCAACTGAAAGACGAGAGAAAATCAGCAAATCATGTTCATTTTTTCAAAGAGCTTTTATTATTACAAATTTAAATTGCTAATAACTTAATAGGAATCATTTTGGCTGGTTTTTTTATTGCTCCATTCAATTTAATTTATTATTTTACCTAGAAAAAAAATGTAAAAATTAATTTGGACGTTTGGCGAAGTTCGCCAAACAATACTGAATTCACGCCAAAATCTATTTCGTCGTCTGCTGATTGAGTCTTACTGGAGAACAAGTCAACAAATTTGGAAAAAATTATCCAAATATATTCCAGAAATTGATGAAGGATCAAAGAAAAAGTCAGTCAGATTTATTAACTTTTGTCAAACTGATTCCTACTAGACCTTTAAAGATCAAATTCACTCAACGGGTTTGCAATCTTCAGGCCACGTAGGAAGTTTAGTGCGAGGGTAGATGTGCTTGAACCATGTGACAGCTTCATCCGGATGTTTTCCACCGTCTCCTGAAGAAACCTTCAACAATTCTCTTGGCGTATTTGTAGGTAGAAGGCACCATCTATAAGCGCAAAAAACAAAGCTGAGCTCGAATGACAATTTTCAAAGGGAGTTCAAACTTAAAGCACAATAAAGGGTCGGGTAACCCGTAACATTTTGCAGGTCGCCCAATAAGTGTTACCGATTTTTGACTTTAATTAGCATAGGTTTGTGAATTTACTTTCTAGAAACCTACATGTTCCTGTGGCGTCACAATTCTTCGCATACCAAAATGTATAAACAAACGAATTTTCAAAATAATATCTTGTAATAAAAGTTTTTAATGAGTAAGATATATTAGTTGAAAGTAGGGGCAGGGCATTTAATGTTATTTATAAAGCAAAATGTAACGAATTATGTTAAATGTGAACTCAAAAGTAGCCAATAAATCGCGTTTTACCTTTTGTAACCGTGCACAAGCGCATTCCACGCACTCGTACCCAAAGGATCTATATGAATTCCGGTCCCTGAACGTGCAGATCCCATGACAAACCATCGGTACGGAGGACGTCTGTCTTCCCCCGAATACCTGAACAGGTCGTCTCGAAAGTACTTTGGAACTTCGTAATCGCTTAGCAATTTTTTACGTCTCGGATTCTAAGAAAATCATTAAATAAACTGCGTTTCATTCGATCGGACAAACATTAAACCGCGGGATATTTCTAGCTAGGTTTTGTAAGGTCAAAAGACAGCTTGCCTCTCCGTAATTACTGTCGAATATGTAGAGCGGACTGTCGTCCCTGTTGCTCTCCATGTAGTGCACGAAGTACTTCATCTTCATCTTGACGCTGAAACCTTCGTTGTCTTCGCCGCATTTGAACTTCTGATTGCGGTATTTGCCGGACAACCTCTGCGAAATATCCGACGTAGTCAAATTTAACTAGGGTCTGTCACGTGAACAACATATTGGAACCTCACCGCAGAGCCTATATACGTGCTCCTGGTGCGTCACCTCGAGCGTCCATTTGACTCTGGCCCTCCAGCTGTCCTGCGCGCCTTGAATCACGACGGGTTTGTAGGGTTTCTCGTAGCGTCGAACGAAGTCGTCGACGGACAGGTCGTGGGCGTTCACCCGCTCAACGTTGTCCTTGACAGTGTCCAACGAGACGTTGAATGTGGACGCGTACTCGAGCGCATCCCATCCTGTGTCCACATCCAACTCTGTAAGATAAAACATGCTAAGCGCGAGCATATAGGCCTACCAATATACCTGTAGTGAGGATGTCCGAACTGTTCATCCCTAGGTACCCCATGAAACACTAAATTACATGCACCGTACTGGATTTGGCTAAAATGTGCATTTAGCATACGCAAAACAGAAAAGATAATTCTTTTTAACCATAGCATACACAGGGGACTTAAACTGTATTTTAGTAATTAGGCGAACCCGACCCTAGAATTTACCCGAGCTTATATGCTGTGGTTCAGCATAACCTTATTATTTTTTAGTTGAGCGAATATATATACTACATCCCTAGTAGCAAAAAATCGTTGGCGCGACGTATTGGCCTAACATTAGCACTAGGCCTAGATTATTAAATGTTGGAAACGTTGGAAAAGGCATTGGAAATTAAGTCTCGCGGGCCAACGCAATAACAACCTTTATTTAATAGGCCTCCGGTACATTGAAAATAGTTGACGAACCGTAATTACATTGATGGCAACGCGTTACCGTAATTGTAAATCCAACAGTTGGATTTATATCGACTACTGTACAGTGTACGGTTGTCCAACGGTTGTTTTTGGGGTTGGCCCCGCGGGACATGCCAATTACGCTTTTCCAGCGTCGATCGCGCCAACACGTTTCTTACAACATGGGGATCATGTAGGCCTACATGACGGAAATTCATTATTTTAGTGATCTAGCCGTAAGAAAGTTCAGAGACTGCACTTGGAGGTACGTAGGCCTCGCCATAAATTCAGGATTGTGGCGACTGGCGACATCCCTGGCCTACCGATATAATTGGACTCCTAAAGGCATGCGATTAGGCCTATAATATATACGTCGCTAGGCCTATACAATGGGTTGATTGTATACGACCTACCGCTAGGGTCCTAAATCAGTGTTAATTTATTATTTTATTTCACAGCGAGTGCTAAACACTTTATAAGTTGATATACCGGAAGTATCCGAATCTAATTATGCCACAGGCCCACAGCACTTTTATGGTTGGACACGTTTTTACTTTTTCATATTCCTTAGGCTTATACCTGGTCTGGCTTTGCTTTTGGCTTCCTTTATGCGTTTTTTCGCTCGGCGTTCCTCTCCGTCAAAAGCGTCGACCGTCGAAGACATTTAACCGCAGTTAAGGCGAGAAATACAAAAAGCGCCGGTCCGTTAAATTTATCTCCGTCATTCAGATTTCAACAACTGAAAAAAATAAATAAAAAAAATTCCGCGAAATGCAGTTGGCCAGCAGAAGTGGCGCTGAAGGCTCGCTCGCAGTCGTGCACACACATGTATGGTGGCCCGAAAGAGAAAGAGAAAACTTTTAATCTTAATTCAATCACATTATTATTTTAAAAGATGCGTCTATAATGATTTTATATTTAAAAATAACGCTTTTTGAGTTTTTAAATAAAACATGAAGATAGAAAATTTAATTTTGAAATTTAAAAAAACACACATTTTGCTATTCACAAATGATTTCTAAGAAATGAGCCTTTGAGGGCACCATACCAGGTCAAACAAACAGGAAGCACAAATTTTCAAAATCTTCTTCACTTTTTGACACTTTCTCAACTACAAACAAACGCTTCATGACGGTTTGACATTATTATTATTATTATTAGGCCTATTACGAGTAGAGTAGCCTATATAGCTAGGCTACGTGGTAAATTTGGAATTGAAGAGTCAAGAGTCAAGAAACAATGCAATGATCGATCGCCGTTGGGTGATTTTCTGGATGCTTCAGAACTTGGGGTTCATTTGTGGTAGGCCTAATTTAAGCCTATTTTAGCCTAATCCTAAACTCCATGTATCTAATCTAAGCCTAATTTAGGCATATAGGCCTATTCCTTTTCGGGCCGAATCAGTGGCATCACCATGAAGTAAGAGAGATTCTCGCTTCATGATGGGAATCACTAACCACTGACTCACTCGTCAGCGTTTTTGCACTTGCAGAGCCCGCACTGCATTCTCATAATTGAAAGAGGCGGATCTTGAGGTGCACGTGCAAATCGCTGACTTGAGTAAGACAAGCTCAAGTTTATGGTTAGTGATACGGCCCTTATAGGCCTACGTCATGCAGATAAAATGCTGGGAAGTGCATGCTGCAAGAAGTTTTTAAAAATAATTTTATAAATGTGTTAGCTTCCGTTGGAAGTATATAGTTCATTATGCTTCGTGCAAATATGCCTACATGTACATTATTATAGGCCTATACGCCTAGCCGCCTGTATGTTGTTCTAAAAAATGCATGAGAAAAAAAACAAATTAAACAATGCTTGTAAAAATGGCGTAGGGGGTCGGCCTAGGCCCCGTCAAGGTACTTTTATTTTGCCAGCCCTGAGTACACAGGTGCGCTCAAGTTTCGTTTCAAAATGTTGACCCTTAATTGTCTCGTTAATTTATCTCGCCAATTAAGCCTAATTTAATTTTAATTTATTAACAGCACTGGTCTGCTGTAGCCGTTGTTTCTTGTACGCCTGCGCGTCGATGACTTATACAAAGAATGGCGATGATGATCAGCATCAGCGTGAGAATAACAATTATAATCAACTGACCGTGAAGATGTACAAAGTGATGCCGACGTCGGCCGTGATTGGATGGTGCGTCGACGGCGAGTGTGACAAGTCGTCGAAGACAACGACAATCGCCTCCTGCGAATTCGTCTTTGGACCGAGCGACTTTCCGGACGAAGTACAAGTGCTGCCCATTAAAGTCTTGCCGGCAGCCTCGGATGATCGACAGCAGATAGAACTGTTCAATCTTCAACGCAACGTCTCGTATCACTTGCACATGGTCTGCGACGACAGGCTGCAAACAAACAAATTGATTTCCAACACGATCTTTTTTATCACAGGTGGGCCTATAAGTTATTCAATTAATTGTTGATTTTATCTAAACGAATTGTAATGTTACATATAGGATGTCCGTAAAAGGTTGTGACCAGTTTAAAAATGTAATAACATTCTGCTGAGTGAATTTAAAGTACATGTAGGCCTATGATGTAGGCCTAAATATCTATAATGTACAATTGTACATGTAGATTTTTGTTTAACATTACAACGGAGTGTCCAAAGTGTTTAGAACGAAAAAAACTTTGGATTTCATAATGGAAATATGGAATAACGAAAAATGTATTACCGGTATCATGCTTTAAATATAATGTTATTAAATTCAAGAATTTGGTCGCAAACTTTTCGAAAATCCATAATTGCATTTGTGTGTACAACTTGAAGGCGGAAACTTGATCACATCGTCCGATGGATTTAACTACGTGCCAGTCGATGAGCAATCTCAATTGGACAATTGGACTTCGTCGACCAATAATCGGTCTTTGGCTGACAATAATTCAACTGACCAGCAATTGCGACCATTCATTCATTTCCCCGAGGCGACCGATTTGCTTCAACACCCAAGGCCTCTGCCTGACGTCATTCTCGGAGCCATTTTCGGTTTCGTCGGATTTTCGATCATCACAATCACCGTTGTGATCATCGCACGGAGATATTCCCACTGGCGGATGAGACACCATCGCATGTACGACATTCAGTGAGTCGATTGACGGACAGTCGATGCATGATATATTGTACTTGATTATTGATTAACTAATTATATAATAGGCCTACATGGAAAATTACTGGAGGGTCTTCATTGTTAATTCAAAATGCAATTTTTTTTTTTCGTTTCTGCACAGGGAAGAGGATTTCAACAACAGGATTGACGCTTTTCCAGATGCTTAATGGCGCGCAGCTGTTCATGTTCACGTCAGCAGCTATTATGTGCTACATGTAATTTGCCCTGAATGATTACCCAAGTAGCAAGAAACAGGTGGGGCGAAGTATATAGCCTACATTTACCTCTGCACTACCCTCACACTGCCCTCGGGGATCGTCAGGCCGTCGAAGCTTCGACGGCCATCAGAATGCGTGTCATCATCCGAATGCAAAATCTTCCGTGGATGGCGAACGTGCCTGACGATCCCCGAGGGCAGTGTGACGGTAGTGCGAAGGCGTCGCCACTCTCGGCGCATCTCGGCGAAACTGCTCAGCATCAACTTCACCTTGAGCCGCCCGCCGTCCATCAGCATCGCCTGGCGGCGTCCTCGTCCGAAGAGAACGTGATGATCACGTT
>JAQIYI010001980.1:0-10376 GCA_034700265.1 Polyzonium germanicum
TTTAATTTACTTATCGTTTGGTAGTGGTTTTTTTTCATTATTAATTTACGAGTAGTATATTAATGCTCACCTTATTACCCATAATTTCAAATTCAATTTCCCGTGCCATCTTGTGTCCGTATCCTTAAAAGTTATAAGGGAAACTTGAATGCGACTTGAGACTGTTTAACTCAATGGAATATTATTGAGTCGAATTTGTCCATATAACTCTTAGGAATATACCAACCTGTGCCTTAATTCTTTCAGGCACGTTCGTGTCGGACACGGACATGAGTGCGGACAGAGTGAACGCCTTTGTTGGAGCTTTCAGCAAGTTGAAACAACGCGTTGTCTGGAAGACTTCAAGACTGAATATCACGAATCTCTCTCCAAATATTCTAATTTGTTCATGGGTGCCACAGCAGGATCTCCTGGGTTCGAGCTCAGTTATTTTTAAGCTGTGTTTAAACAACCGGGCAATCATGCGATTCGTGCCCATTGTCCATTTAATCCGGACGGTATTTAAAATTATCTTCCATCTTTCGCACCAGGTCATCCAAATATAAAAGCTTTCATCACTCAATGTGGGCAACTGAGCATTCAAGAAGCAATCTACCATGCAGTTCCGATTTTAGGAATGCCTATCCTCGGTGACCAGTTAATTAACGTGGGGCACGTCCTCGAGAAAGAAATTGGAGAGAAATTGGACTACCACACTTTCGACGAACGAATGCTCCACAAAACGCTTACAAAGATAATTGGAAATTCACGGTTTGACATATTTTTATTCATATTATTTATAATTCAACTCTTAGTCACGTGACGAGTTCTCATGTTAATGAAAATTGTATGCAAAATTCGTCGATGTGAAACCAGCTTAAAATACGAGCTTATAATATGCAACAAGCAAGCATTAGTGCTGGTACCAAAAAAAAAGCATAATTTTGTCACTTGTCTCTTAGCTACAAGAAAAACATTCTTCGTTATTCCTCGCTGATATGGGATCGACCTTCGAAGGCCATTGACACCATCACCTACTGGGTGGAGTACGTCGCTCGACACAAGGGCGCCTCCAACCTTCGCTTCAAACACCATCAGCGACCAGATATCTTTGTTCAGACTTTCAGCCTCGACGTGATTGCCGGTATACTAGTATTCATTGTTGTCGCCTATATCCTAGTCGCGTTTGTCATGAAAAAAATCTTAATGGCATTTCGGTTGACTCTTGACAAAATTTACAAAAAGTTAATTTAATTAAAATATATTTACTCATTTTCATATCAGACATCAATACAATCACAGGAAAAGTTGTACTATAGTGGAGCTACTTACTCAGAATGTTATGAAATTGTTTTTATACACACAGACATTCGTGATTACGAATATAAATTTTTTCCCCCAGAAATAAAAACCCCCCTAAATAAGGGGGGGTGGAAGCCTTTCCAATGTAAAACCAAGTCATAGGGTGATGGGACTCATGGGACACGCGTGTGCCTCACTCCACTGGCACAAGCCCGGGGGGGGGGGTCTTGCGCCCACAGCGGAGTTTGTTGTGCCAGGGCCCAGGGGTGGGGGTTATGGGACCAGGGGGGGTAAACCCCTGTCGCCGCTCCGCGGGGACCAGGGATAGGTTCTCGACATCTCAACTCGAAGTGGGATACTCGAACAGACACTAGCGCACTCTTGTGAGGGGGGTGCTTCGGCCCCTTTGAACCCCCCCCCCCATTCTTTGACATAATTCCCACTTGTGTGTGCACTCCAGGGTAGATATGTCTGACGAATTAATAGGTAAATCAATCATTCAATCCGTGAGTCCCGTCTACCATGTGACTTAGTATTGTAACGCTCGCTACGTTACCCGGTACTGTTGACTGTCGTCCGGCTAGCGGCTGCTTCCGTTTGCTGTCCTTTGTCCGTGATGTGGGATCTTGTGCACTCCGGATTCGCACCTACTGCTCGCTTCTAACTACGTTAACTTAACTTTCCTACTTCTAATCAGTGGACTCGAGGCCAGTGGGTTCCTCTAGGTATACGTTTTATTCACCGTTCTTTGGTATTGCACTTTAGGGACTGTTGAATATCTGTGCTGTAATTGTCCGGTCTGTACTGTCTTCTCTACGTCGTGTTGGTTTCGGTTCTGTCTTTCTACTGCGTATTTTCTGTCTATTGTTCGGTACATCCTGTTTACATTTTTTGTTCGTTCTGTTGTGTCGTCATGTTCTGTTGTCGTCATGTCCGTAAGTATCTGTCACGTGTTATCTGTCTGTTTCCTGTGTGTCAGCTGTCAGTCCTGTTCTGTCGTCTGCCGTGTCGTCTGCTATGGTGCTGTCTGCTACTGTGCTGTCTGCTGGCGTGTCGTCTGCTAGGGAAGGTCGCCACATTATATAATTATCCGTAGCTAGTGTGGCCTGTCGTCGGCCAGGGCAAGCTGCGGCGACCGTCATTTGCACCAGTCATGCTGGAAATTACTGATGCATGACCAATCAAATACGCTCAGAGCAGCTCACCTGTGCTGGTGGGCCGACGGCAGTGATGACTACAGCGGTCTACACAGACAGACGCCATAGTTTATCTTTTGCCTGTAGTCGTCACTTTTGTCAGCCCACGAAGCATCGGTAAGGTACGGCGACTGTCGTCAGTCGCACCTTTGATCGACCATCGTTGGACGCATCAGTCATGCTGTGCATGACCGAGGCAAATATGGTCGCCGTCGCTTACACCTGTGTGCCGATGATGGTAACGACTATAGGCCGGCCGCCGGCCAACTGGCTATAGATACACTATGGCCATATAGTCTCTGATGATGACCTATACTTGTATATGCATAACAGTCGTCGTATAGTAGGCCCACCTTTGTTTGAAACGACAGTGATCAGGCATCAGATAAAAGCTATGGTCACAGTCTGTGGACGGACCCACCATTTCGCTATCTTCCTAATCTTTTGTCGACTATTGGTTCGAAAACGTTAAAAAATCTTTTCCATCGTCTTGCACCGCGAACTATTGGTGTTATTTTCCTCGATATGCTCAAAAGAAAGTAGAATCAAATATGGCGTCGTTTTGGCGCTCAAAAAGGCACAATTATTGCATCTCGCCTTTACTTGCCACTTGCATGCGGTTTCACTTAACACTTGCATGCGCTTTGAAATTACGCGCCAGCGGCAGTGGCCGCGCCAGATGCAATCCGCCAGCAGCAGAGGCAACATCTGCCGCACATGAGGTCCCCGCTTTACAAAGAGTGGGCGAAACTGGTAAAAATTCACCACTGCACTTTTAACGAATTTTATCGCTGTTTGATGCTAAACATTTAAAGTGTTTCGTTTTTTCCAAGCAAATTGGTGGCCAACAGTGGGCAAAATCAATCGGCGAATTATTTTGCATAGTTAAACAATCGTGAAACCATTAAAAATAGCGTAATAGTAGACTACAATAAAAATGATGAAATTGATTTGAGATTTTCTGATTTTTATCATTTGTGTGATTTTCATTGTAGGCTTAGTATTACCCTAATTTAATGGTTTAATTAAAAGCTAAGGTAAAGCTACGGTACCTACTTTAAGTTAGCAAAATAATTTATCTTCCACTTTTGCTAATTTTGACATATAGGCCTAACTTTGCACCGTCGATAGGAACGTTAGACATTGACATCTCACAGACAGGCTCCCACTGAGTGATACCAACCTATACAAGCCAAAATCAAGTAAATATAAAGTAGCCTACAAAGGCTTAATGGTTCTTATTAAGGGCAATTAACGAATTAAACACCAGACCGACAGCGACCTGAGTTTAAAATTAAAGGGGAAGCGACAATAAATTTGACTTTTTTTCGTTTTGGATTTTCTTTTTAGAGAAGTTGATAACGCGTTTGATTCAGAGGAGAAAATTTAAAGAACTAGATGGAATAAAAACATTATACTGGTACCGGTAGTCGAATATCATCGAAAAAAGCGCTTCATCGGGCGATCGATGAGTTTTTGTTTTGAAAATCGATGTCGATTCCCATTTAAAGGAATATTCTCACCGAGTTAGAAAAATCTGAATAAATTCCGCTCACTTTGTCTTTGATTCTTCATCAATATTTAGAAACTCTTTCGAAGATATTTTTTTCAATCGGTTGTTTCGTTCTTGAGTAATAATCATCCAAACTCGCAAAAAATGACATTTGAACCATCAGATGACAAGCCTACGAAATCAAGTTGGGATATCAGAACTTCCGGTTACGTCATGCTCACGAGTTTTGATCGTCTGCTGCATTCAAGATAGTGCGTTGGTGATCCTGCATCAATTGCATCTTGATGCCTACGGACAGCTAAGATTTTGATAATCTCAATCGCATCCAGTAGGACTAATGGACTATAGTTGCATGTAGGCCTAGGTAGATCAACTTGAGGTCTGAGTTTAGTAAGCGGTTAGGCCTAATGCATGTTAGGCCTATGTTTTTTTAGGCCTACCATTCATTGGATGTTATCGGTATTATTTTTCTAGGTCTAAGTCGTAACCTTGCTATACAGTATATTGCCATTTTATAATACGGGTGTGAATCTGGTAGGACGCGCAGGCGCCATTATCGTCTGCTCAAGCGCGTGATCACACAACAAAAGACGCCACTAGATGATGCTCTAGGCGTTTTCCGGAAGGTGAATGATACGAGCCGACACGTGACAGAAATGGTGGGAAAATGCTTAATTCATGAAAATTGATTAATAAATGGGGGTTTTCTTCGATTTTAATTTTTTTTGTACAGATAAAATAAGCTTACGAAGGGTACCGAAATATATGATTATTGAATCAAATAGTCCAATAAAAAAGTCAAACTCGGTTAGAATATCTCTTTAAATCTGGATTTATGCATTGTAAATATGAGTAAATAAATAAAATTTGCAACAATCCCATCGATTTTGTCATTTTTACTTTTTCAGTGTGGGCCTTCTACCGAGAATAAGCCCAGTTTTAACATTTAAGTTTGATTCTAGAATTTTTTCCTTTTTGTCCGTCCACTTTTGCCCAACCCCGGGTAAAACAGATCCAGGACAGAAAAATAAGCGATTATAATTAAAAACGTGGCGGTCAGCGTGGCTAGGTTAGGTGGGTTCCGCCCTAACCAGGGAGGAGAACCAGAAGGAGGATAGGGGGGAGTAGTATTAAGAAGAAGAATAAAACTAAAAAAAAATATTCGTCATTGCCAAGTTGGTTGAAAAATTCTCAAAACTGAAAACTAACAATTTCTTGCACACATTCCTCTCACGGTGCTCAAAGCTTACTGTCGTGACTAGTTTATTATTTTTTTTAAAACTTACGCTTACCTGTGTAATGATACTAATTAGTGATTACGATGATTGCTATTCGAAGCCACACAATACTTTTGAGTGACAGGCCGCTAGTTTCGCAACCATTCATTAGAATCGTCAAAAGCACAAAAAAGCGGGCGTGGCAATTATAATTGAATTTACAAATTACTACATGCTTAATGAAATGTTAAAACTTTTAGTCCTTTACAGTTTAATAACAACGGAGAAAATTAATAAGCTTATTCAACATTCATGAGCTTAAATCGCGTCGCTCTGTATAAACAAGTTGAAAAAAAAACCTTGTCCTAATTAAATCTGAACACAGCCTCAGGACAAGTCATCAAAAGTCAATTTCTTCAGAACGCTACTTAGTGGAAAAAGAAAGCCAGTGCAACGAACCTATTTGTAAAGGTCTGTTTAGGCGATCATTTCGGCCAAAACGGACTACTTGGTAGTTGAAAGTCGATTAGTAAAACTATGATATACATTTTATTATGCCTGTATATATCGGAGATACCTTAGGAGTTTTCATTTTCCTGCAAGATTATTTAAAGTTGATTTCTTGCCTCCCCGGGGCCCTCTAGTGGTCCTTCTTGCATACCCCAGCAATTTTCCATTTTCTTGTTTGCCGACTGGACGACGGACGTGTTTCTAGGTTGCTCCCAAGAGGGGAAAAAAACTGTTGGACAACGTGCTGTGCGGCCTTTGGCGGCCGTTTCTATATTTCTTGTATGTATTGGTCCTTGTGGTTGCGCTTTTGGCCTTGGTTGCATGCATTTTTCATATTTAGAGTACAGGTACTTATAGGGCTTTGCTATTGTCCATGCCTTGTAAGTGGGTCAAGGTGCGGTCAATATGGCTGCGGCCGTGCCAGCCAACGTGGCCACACTCGTCCATCTGTTGGATAGCATTGAGGGCCCGGTGGAGGCCCTGCGCCCCCCCCCCCACACAATCGAAAGGCCCTCGAGGTATGAAATTGCCATGCACCTCGTCTACCAAGATATCAAATCTTGGGTTTAGGAAAACAAACCAAAAAAAAATAGATAAAATAAAACACTATAGTAGTGCAGTCGGCAAACAGGTGTAAGGTAGTAGAGAAATAGTTAAGGGTGTCGTATGGGCTCTCATGGCTGAGAGGCTGAATTCATGTTCTCCCTTGGTTCTGTTAAGAGCCTAGGGGGTCTGTAATTGGCCTAAGGGTACATTACATGCCTAGTGGCAGGGGACTGGCCCTACTGGCCAAATCAGTTAATATAAACATCTCAAGGTAAAACACATAATTGTGACCTAAATATAGTTTAGGTGGGTTATATATTCAGTATAGGCAAGGACTATAACCTTATGATGTAAGTGTCCCTTGCAAGACTTCGCGATATTGCGTTCGCGTTTTACAACTGCAGATATGTCGGGCAGTGTGGAGTAAAAAAATTAACTTTAAAATTTTTTTGAGCTTGTATAGGCATATTTGAAATGTGCCAAATGTCCATAGTAACAATCCTGCAAAAATATATTGGTTTCTGACAACTCCTTGATCGCCCTTCACATAATTCTAATAATTGGATTTTAATGCGAAAGACAACAAAGTTCCAGCAAACGAATGCCATTTCCTTCAAGACCAGAGTGGACCAAAAAAGAATATAATCGGTGGTATACGTCTAGATCAAAACGAGACATCAAAAATGAAGAGGAAAGCTAAAAGAGAGGAAGCAAATCTCAAACGAATGAAAAAGCAGAAGACCGATGTCTATGCTAGCACAAGTCAAACCAATTCTGCCAAAAATACCAAATATTACAGACTTGTTGGACAGTATAACTGTTGATGAGTACATTCCAGATCTAGAATCAGTCAAGACTAAGCTAAAGCTTGATCACCCATGTAAAAAAATGACAATCTCTCTGCCTTCCCTCGCTAAAGCTTGCGATCAGACCCGACACTAGGATAGATCGGCTGCTGTATTAGTAACATCAGTTCTGCATGATCTTGGTCTCATGTCACCGATCGACTGATCTAAAGTAATTGATCGAACAAGATCCGCCAAAAATGCAGCAAAACTTGTAAGGAACTCAGGCAGAATGATGACGACCAGTTTGACCGCACTCACAGTGCCATCAACACAACAGTGGCCGCGAGGACAAAACTTGACAAGTTCTCGACATCAACAACAGGTACCACAGAAAAACCCTAACAGAAGAACACATAAGCATCATCGCAGGGATGGTTTCTTCATACTTCAGCCACACGACACGCCATCAGGGTCCAGCATTGACATAGCTGAGTCATTAGTCGTTATGTCTCAAAGACCGGAATGTCAAGACAGATAACATAAAAGTTGTCTTATGTGATGGCACAAGTGTAACCATGGGATACAGTGGGCGTTATCCAGAGACTGGAAGAAACCTTTGAGAGTCCTCTGCTGTGGGTGGTATGTCTGCTCCATACCAATAAGCTGCTGAACAGCCTGTCCTCATTTCAACAAGTCCAGCTGACTGAGCAACTGTTATATGTGGACCCAAAGGAGTTGAGCACAGATCAACAGTATCTACTGGAAATGTGAAACCCTGGTTCCCAGAATTACTCACTATGGGTAACAACATGATCGATTGGGCAGTTTACCCTATCTTGGACTATAATAATGAAAATATTTGATTCCATAAACACAATTTTAACGCGACTACCTTACCTAGACACTTGTCTATCTTCAACGTTTTAATGTCGTGTAATAGTGTAAATAAAAAGTTGGGGAGAGAGATCAAATAATTGTTGAACTTTTTTTAAATTTTTACACATTGTTCTTTTGATGTATTGCCATCTTATGACATATCTAGCTAATTGAAATAAAGAAAAATTTTTTTTGGCATTTTCACTCCACCCAGAATATACATGTATTTGTCATTACATATAGTGCAACAACATGCCATTCATCGACATACCTCAGTGCGCTACTAATTTATGCTAAACAGTAGGCGTTGGATGATTGTATATGTCTATTAATTGGCCTAACCATAAACCTCTACCTGAAGCTAATTGAGAAATCACTGGTGTCGGCGTATGGCAATTGGATCGCAGATCATGGGTTGAAATACGTGTTCTGCCAGATGAGTTATGGCCAATTTCAACACGCAATTGGACAGTCACATGATTGCCTGTTCATTAGCTGGTTATGCAAGTGTTGGTAACTATGAGGCCAGTGTGCCTATGTCTTGGCCTGCTCATTATCCTGGTTGAAATGTAATTTTTCAAATAACATTAATTGCACATTGCACATTTATTCTTCTGAATAGTATGCGCATTGGAAAAGTGAGACTACAGAGGGGCGTAAGTATGCCCATGATTGGGATGTGGATGGACACTCAACTGTTTTAGCAGGTCCATGGCCTTGGCCTCTCTTGCGCCTTCTGAGGGCTTCAATCTGCTGTCTGAGGAGCTGTGAGGTCTAATGAGGTACAAGTACGCCTATTTAATCGTGCAGAGTGGAGATGAAGTGGTACCTCTCGCTAGTTCTCCTCTCTTCCTCCACTGGGGTGGATAAGGTGGTGCCTCAGCTACCTCCCCCCTGGACATGGAGGGCCCTTGCTATGGCAGGGGTGGTGCTTTCTGCCATCACGCTTGCATTGTGCTTACATTGCTTTTCTGGCAGCTGTGGGATGGGATGCTGCGTTGAACCTTTGCAGTGGTGCCAGGCATCATGGCACATGGGCCTGGGCCCTTCCAGGAGTTTCCCAAGGGCTGGTCCCAGCCATCTGAGGGGCTGTGCGAACTCATGAGGTAACTCTAGGTGATCTTGCAGATGGAGATCATGTGGTGCCTCCAGCTGATTCCACTCTTGCGCTACAGGGGTGGGGGATAATTTGGTGCCTTAGGCTAACTCCCCCCTCAACAGGGAGGGCCTCCTGGCTATGGCAGGGGTGCATTGTGCTTCAATTATGTTTGCATTGTTCTTGCATCACACTTGCGTTGTGCTTATGGCACTTGCATTGTGCTTGCTTGGCGCTCGCAATGTGATTGCGTTGCACTTACCTTATGCTTACATCATGCTTGAATCTCGCTTGTATATTGCTTATATCACGCTTACATGCACTTGTATTGCGCTTATGGCGCTTGCATTGCCATTACATTATGCTTTCTGCAGCTGATCGACTGGCAGTGGCATCACCTCTTCTCAGTGGTGCTAGTTTTCACAGCATTTCTCCACAAGCCTGGGGATACCCAGGTGCATTAGGCTATGGCAGAGGTGTGGCTTTTGGCCATTGTGCTTATGTTCCACTCACATTGCGCTTACCTTGTGCTGACATTGCCCTACATTGTGGTTTCATTGTGCTTACATTGCGCTTTCTATGGCTGTCTGATGCGCTACTGCATTGCACCTTCACCGTGGTGCCTCAGGACATGGCTGGGCTATGCTACCACTCCGCTCGAGGGCTGATGGATACTGCCTCAGACAACGTGGAAACGTGTGCTCATTTGGATTCCTCAGCTTACATCCTCACTGTGCAGTTCTTATGGTGCCTGGAATTGCTATTGTCCTTCTTTGTAGAGGCCAAATGGGCAATGCAGCCTTGGTCTAGTGCTTCTCGGAATAGTTGAGCTCAACCATGGTCGGCATTCTTCAGCCATTGATGGACTCTTCACAGGATTGATGAGTCATTTGTTTCACCATCTGTTCCTCATAGGGAGGAGCATGGGTCGTTCCACCCCAGGTTTGATCCTCCAGCCATTTAATGAGTTCATCCTTCAAGGCGCCATGGTTCAAGATGGTTCCTTGAGGTTTGCAGTTGTGCTCCTGCAGACTGTAGGGCATCATGCTGGTACAAACGTGATGGATGCCTTCATGCCTACCCTTAATGGCCTCACAGCCAAAATCCTATGGGTTCCAGATGCAGTTGCGTAGCCAGGATTTGGCTCTGGGGGAGGGAAATAAATTACATTTATAAGTTACTCTAAGTGAAATGACTTGAGATTATTTGATTAGGCCTACTCACTAAGCAGGCCCAGATTTAGGCATCAATGCCTTAAAAATTAAGCAGTTATTTTCAGTACCCGAGGTAGAGTAGCCTATGCCTGCACAATTGTAGAAATCAAGAGTTGCAATAAAAACTTGATTATTTATC
>JAQIYI010001981.1:0-10375 GCA_034700265.1 Polyzonium germanicum
CTTAAACCTAGTCTCGTGTTCATCCTTCACATAGGATTTAAGGCCCCAATCTCTTGGCGCGAGTGCCCTAGGAAGACTGTGGTGCTTCCAGCTACCGCCTGGTTCACCACACAATTTAATCACATTATCAAATCAATCAGTATTTAATACTAATCTCGTCTGAGCGAGAGTAGCACATGCTACGCAAATCAAGTGAAGTGTTGGGGAGTTTTGAAAGATTCATAAGAAACCCAATTTTCCTCAATTAGTTTATAGTTTCAGCCTGGGCCCATCCAATCAGGCCCAAATATTAATTCCATTTCTATTGGCAGTTGATTTGTGATTGTGGGCGGGATTTCATCGCTCTTAATACATTAAGCTTATAGGATCTCGGGAAGTTGGTGAAAAATCCAAGTGGGAGATATCCAGAATGACAGACTTTCTATAATACGCCTTCGGTAAATGGGTGGCCTAATGAGGTAAACAAGCACAAATACACGATATCACGTGTAAACAAAGTTGGTCACGAAAGTCTGTACGCCTGATGGCCATTAAAAGCTAATTGCCGACTGACATCTGCAATACGCCATAAGGTGGGCCTAAGGCCATATGGTAGGTAATGGGTATGCGAGAGAAGGTAGCAGCGACAAGGCCTATGACACTATCCAACTAGTCCGTCGTACGACGTTGTACGACAGGTGTGTCTGATTTCTTTATGCACTACACGATTTAGATGCGCAATCAAGTGGCATAAGATGTTGCCTCAAATTAATATTCGTTATCATTTTCAGGAAGCTAATTCGTCAATTTCGCTAATTTTGCCTTATCATCTACTTATTCGTCGACGCCATTTAAATTTCCCGCTTTGTGCATTCCTTCAATTGGCTGGATGTGGTCACGTGATTCAAAAACGTCGATGCTTCGCATCCAACTTGCGCTGCGCAACCAAAATGATTAGGGTTGTGAAAAATCGGCGCTTCACATCGCGAGATTTCGCAGCTAGAGCTGCGCAGCGGCCGTATAATTGCAAATATTTGAGCTTTGTAGCGCGAGTTCAAAAATCTTCAGCTTTGCATCGCCTATATAACCCCAGCTTTACGGATCTCTAAAGTGCTTCGCTCGCTCGGACAAATATTTGTTTTACAATGATGAAGATACCTTTTGTACAAAAGCTCCTTGAAGAACATGCAAGTTTAAGCGATTCTTGGCTGGCTTAAGGAAAGCCTTGCCTGCGTGCCATCGCCGTCCATGTCTTATATTTCCTTGGAATCTCATGAAATCTTATGGGGAAATAAAATTGGAATTCATGACTGGCAGAGAGCGGTTTCCTGTTTGCAAAGCTGTAGTGAACCTAACTTACGCATCTGTGTCTCTCCGTTCACGTCACCCAGTGTGTATCCATTTTCCAAAGCACTTTTCAGAAACGGTTCACCAAATTTCGATCTGTAGTTAGGTCTCGACACTCTGAGCAGACCTCCAGTGTTGTGGTACTTGGCTGAATGTAACAAATTGACCATCCGATTTCGTTGTTGAATATTTGTTCAACAAATAAATTAAGTTAGAATTTAGTGTTCATTTAACGGAATTTGTTGGTTACATTTTGGCATGAATACGTTGCCCTCTGACTTCAAGAAGTACGGTAGAACATCATCGTAACTCCATCCTGCGTTCTCTACGGCCCATAGGTCATAGTCGTGGCGATTTCCGCGGGTGTACATCAATCCATTCAGTCGAGTAGTTCCGCCCAATGCCTTTCCTCTCGTGACTCTGCATCGCTTTAACAGTGAATGTCTTCAAATTAATACAAATGCATGTTAATTGACAACATATGTAAAAGCAAACCATGAAAGCCAGTTACCTTCTCAGACATGCCCTGGCAAGATTTGTTTTGCGGCACTGTGACGTAATTCCAATCGAATGCTGTCCCCTTAAGCTGATAATATATTCCAGGAATTTCGGACTTAACGTATGGCACCAGATGGATGTCTGAGCCCGCCTCAAGCAGGAGAACCGTGACGGATGGAATTTCTGACAACCGGCTGGCAACTACTGCACCAGCAGATCCAGCGCCAACTACAAATTAAATACTCAATGGCTTTTCCAAATGGTAAACCTTTGATGTTTCCGAATTTTCATTTTTTAATTTACGTGATTTTAATTGCTTAGTTTTAATTGATCATTTCTCGTCTCTCTGCAACATGCGAAATTGGCTTGCCAATACTGGAGGGCATGGATACATATGTAATATGTATAGATAACCTCACAAGAGCTACGGCTCGCGTGTGGGATGATATGATGAACAAAGTTCAGTGGTTAGAGTGACTAGAAGGTGTGAAGACATTAGGCCCTATGCAAAAAAAACGACGGCGGAGCTCTAAGCCATCCCGAAACAGGCCTTCCACAGATGCTTGCAAACCCATAGGTGCGAGTTCGCGCCCTGGTAGTGGGAAACTTATTTTTTCAAAAATAAAACGCAAACGGACACACGTACGGACGGACCAGCAGATCCCGCTGCTATTAATATACAAGATTATATATATTAAGAGAATATATAAAGAAAATATATATTATAAGATATGCCGTATATATATATAAGATATTAATATATAGATCAACTCGCCAACGATAAAGTCGTATTCATCGTGCTGCTTGGCAGCGATGGATGCCAGTGGTTTCGCTGTGCCGATGGCGACAACCAATGTTGCTGCTACCAGTTGGATTAAAGATGTCTTACAGCGCTGCATTGTGGTACACAAATTACACAATCGAGTACTGGAAGTCTTCGTTGTTTATTTTGGGATGGTTAAAATAAAGCGTGCACAAATCTGTAAATGGTTTAATTAATTACAATTTATTTGGATTGGCGTGTACCTGTAATTCGAATTGGCCCTAGCTAGGTTTTGGCTTAGGACGTCTGCTGTTGGGATTTGGATAAGGTGGAGTAAGATTAAGTTGAGATTAGCTTTAGCCTAGGATTCGATTTAGGATTGTGGTTGGGATCGATTTAGGATTGTGGTTGGGATTTTTTTCAGGATTATGAATTTGATTAGATTTAGGGTTGGGATTGGGATTTTGATCAGTTTTGAGATTTAAATTAAAACTTGTATCATGTTCAGGGTTTAAACTATGATTGGGATTGAAATTATGATTGACATTAGGTAAGAAATTAGATTTGGGATTTTATCCGATGAATATATTGAATTGGAATTTAATTAATTTATATTGAGTGGGATTTCATTTGGAATTAGCATGAAGACCTGTTCAGAGTTACGGTAACCGAAAAATGTAAAACCACTGAAATTATTATTACATTCACTCCACCAATAAAATAGTCAAAATTCACTTTGCTCTGCCTTTACGTGAATGATAGCTTTCTACTTCGTCGTCATGTTGGATTTTCTATGCCATTTAACTTTGGTTTACCCCCACCGTTTGCCTGCCTCCATGATGAATTCTCTATGCAATAACAGCGCGACCCACAGTGGATACACGTTCATACGTAGTTTACTTACGTGTACATTATATACAGTACCTCAGTTAATAACGTTTTAGAAGAAGCTTTAAATGTTAAATATTTAACATTAGAAATCTTTAAGGTGAATATTTACCATCATGATTCTTCAAAATAAATATTTTACTCCATTGATATATAAGCTTATGTTAAATATTTAACCCCATCGTTATTTACATTGTAGGCCTATGTTAAATATTAAACTTTGAGGTTTTTTAATTAAATCTTTAAATGCACTTAGTACTTAAGCCAATATGTAGTATCAATTATTAAGTTATGGAAAAATTACTCAAATTGTAGAAACGGATTCATCCAATGCCTCAACTTTGTTGTATAATGAAGGTCTGCAGCTCCTATGGCACAGGAACAATCCTAAAAGGTGCCAAGTTGAGTGAGAAATTCACTATGAAACTTTTATCAGCGCAAATTAGTTTACGTCATATGAGACCCTAGCAACTCACATAGTAAATTGGACATGTGCGGTTTTGTCTTCGAACATCAAGCGGCCAACGGGGAAACGAATGTATATTTGTGCGATCGTGCCATGAAGGCATGTTTGTCATGGCATGGCAACCATGCCATGCCATATACGTACCATATACCTCTAACAAATATTTGACCAAGTGAAAAATATCACCTGCACATACAGTATGTTTGAACATTGTTATACCAAACCATGCGGCATGGCTGATGGAAGTTTGTTCACGCGGAAATGAAACATATTTTGTATATAAAAAATACATGTACGGGAGTGTAAGCTTATATGGAGAAATATGTGGGAAATATCTCGGAAATATATGCGCAATACGAGCAGTTGGGCAAAATACATTTCCAAAATACATTCCAAAATACATTGTTTTATAGCTTCAAATACATTCTGTATTAAAATACCATTTGAATACAATTTGGAGTATTTAAAATACATTGTATGTTTTTGCGGATGTGTTTGAGGCTATAATGTATTTTGGAATGTATCTTGGAGTATAAATGTATTTTGGAATGTATCTTAAGAGTATAAATATATTTTGGAATGTATTTTGGGCCAAGTATTTTGCCCAATTCTGCTGAATTATGCTTACTGGCAGCTTCATTTTACAAAAACCATTCTGGGTCAAATCAAGATGGCGGCCAACTTTGATTTAGATAGTAGTTTCTTGTAAATAAATAAAGTCCAGGTAATGATAATAATAGGATTTCGGGGTCAACAGGTGCTGTGGGCTCAATTACAGACCCTCAGGGACCAGGGACTAGACAAACACCCAATACACAGGAAGGAATCGAGCCCGGCCTAACCCACGGAGCCACGGGATCTCCCCAAACTTTACTGCCTTTATGTTTTATCAGATTAAAAATACAAACCCTGAGATTAGTGGAAAAGCATCTGGCACCGTAGCTAGGCAATTCGCTGATTATTCTGAGGTAATGCAGTTTGGCCTGCAGGGCTGTCAGGCTCTTCTGCCCTGGCGCACTCAAGCCCTGGTTCAACTTGAGAAAATGACCGAGAAGTTTTCGCAATTCTTTGCGCTTCATTGTTTCCATCAGCGACATTGGAACGAAGTTTTCGAGGCCACACTCACGCCTGTAAAGAGAGAGAACAAAATAAGCTTAAGAGGTCGGAGTGCTATTCAAGTTCTGTTTGAGGTTTTTGTTAGGAATTGGTTATTTTGATGTTATTTATTATTTTATTTATAAGGAAATTTAAAAGAATAAATTCAAAGAAAAACCCAGTTTTTTTTACTCAATTCTATTAAATTTAACATTTTCTCCCTGTTGCTCACACATTTCAACTTCCGGAAGAATGCGCGGAGCGCCATCTAGTGGCGTCTTTTGTGGACTGCGTTTTGTATAATATCGCACTCATGGTGATTGCAGCGCTCGAGCAGGACGACGATCAAGTGAACGATCGAAGCTAGAATTGCTCGTGAACACATTGGAAACACGTAGCCGGAAGTTCCAATGTGTTGTCATAATTTGCAACCAATTTTATCTCGCTGTTATCTGCTGGTTCAAATTGTAAATTGTAAATAAAAAAATTGAATTTTAAGAAAACCCAATTTTGTTTACTCAATTTTACTAAATTTAACATTTTTCCGCCATTTATATTACGCGTCGCTGCTCACACATTTCAACTTCCGGAGGAAATGACTGGAGCAGCGCCATCTAGTGGCGTCTTTTGTAAACTGCGTTTTCTATAATATCTCACTCATGGATATCTTCGAGCTGATCGAGCAGGACGACGATCGAGTAAACGATCGGAGCTATAATTGCGCGTGAACACATTGGAAATACGTAACCGGAAGTTCTAATGTGTTGTCATGATTTGGCGCCAAATTTATCCCATCGTCATCTGCTAGTTCAATTGTATAGTTTTTCGCATATTTGGAGAACGAATGAACCGATTTTGAAAATTTTTGCGAAAGGGGTTCCTGAAATTCGTGAAGAATCGAATAAAAAGTGAAACAGATCCGGATTTAACTCTTAGCCTATGACACGAAGTTTTTCGATCTGCTCCAATAAGTCAAGAAACAAACAGTTAAAGCACAACATTGATTCCAGTTTACAGTTCTATATCGCTCGTCTACTTGAATGTATAAAAGTGGACATTGCCAGCAATGGCGGCGCCCATGTAACTTCCTGCCGGACATGATCTATACAAATGGTCCAATGTTGCACGAGTATTTGGCATTTTTGGCACTAAGTCGGACTCGCGCTGCGATCCTCAAACCATCGCGTTATTGTATCGATTAATTGGCGGACGTTGAAAAGGATATCAGCGCGAAGACAACGACGTAGATGACGAAGCTCAGTCTGTCGATGATGGTGGCCAACCGGATCCAGTCATGGTCGTAGCGCGTCCCAGCGCCCATCGACTTCGCCCGGATGTTCTGGTAGCTTATGCTCACGTGGTCCGATTCGATGCCGTTCGCGCCGCGCCCCGATTGGTCGCCTAGCTCAACCTGGTTGTCGTCCAGCAACTTGGAACTTCGAAACTGCGTGAATGGATTAATGTTTTTTTATTTATTGCTTCTAACGTTGTAAAATTTCTGGAAAAATTAAAAAAGTTCTGGAAAAATATGAAAAATATCCGGAAAAATAGAAAAAGTTGCGGAAAAATTTGAAAAATATCCGGAAAAATGGAAGAACATTGCTTAATTATGCTATGTTGAGCTGCCCCTAAGTTTTAAATTTCCCAAAAGCTATTTCTGGATTTACATCCTTTAATTTTAAACCTTTTTTGAGGTGTGTTGGAAAGAGATATTTCCTTTTTTTCCGGAAATATTTCCGGATTTCCATCCCTTAATCCATAAAGAATTATATGCAAACGCCGCAAATCCACATCACACCACGTGGAACCCATCCACCATTTTAAAGCCTTGCTGTATCACTATAACCACAGAACTTGAGACTTAAGACCCATCTCACTCAAGACAGCGTTATGCGCAGTGATGATTTTCATTGAATTCCAGTAAATATATCGATCGCATGATCGATCTCAAGATCGAATGTTTGATCTCGAGATTGCTCGGTGCTCGCTCCTGCAAATAAGGAAATTCCACTTGCAAAAGGCTGATTTGAGAAAGACAAGCTCAAGTCTGTGGTTATAGTGATACGAGGCTAATTTCCCTCAACATTTCTTTGAAATTTATTTTAAAATATAAATTTTTGCTTAGAATTCTGAAAAATGTCGTCTGCTTTCATTGACATAAGGTGAAATCAAAAATGGCGGAGAAAATGCAAGATGGCGGAGGGGCTAGGGAAGTGAACTCAATCTGGAATTACCAATGACTTTTTGAGCTGTAACTCGACTTGAAAAAATCCCAAGACAGCTGCTCTGATGTCGTCATTTTCTCTTTTCTCACTCTGAATGGAAAAAAATGACGTTTTCTCAGCCTGTCTTGGGATTTTGTCAAGTCGAGGCAGATCTTAAGTCATTGGTGATCATCATGATCCAGCCTCAATCTGCACTCACTTGGTAGGGAGGCCTTCCGAGACAGAATATCCGTTGGACAGAGGCGGCAGTCGATATCCGTTGTATCCAAGCTGGAGCTGGTGCGTAATCTTGAGAGCGGCTCAAGTTGATGACGATCACGGAGATTATGAGCGACACGGTGGTCATAGCCAACGAATTGCCGCAGAACAAAACTGAAGCGGAACAAAAATTGCATGAAGGTGATGGCTTTCCAAAGCTGCCGCTAGGGATGACCCATCGGATTAGGCTTCGCATTTTCGCCACTAGGAACGCTGCGGCGCTTGAATCGCGACCCTGTTTCCCTTTCATGGCGGCTGCACTATGTTGACTCAATGGCAAAAGTTTCATTTTAATGGCGGATATAGCAGACGACGCTCATTTCCGGTTTACATGGTGTATAGTATGCCGCCATAAGAGAAACGCTCTTAACCATTTGTGTTGAGCTGAAACTGAAATCAAATTCGGCTTTCAAAAATTCAGTTTCAGTTTGTAGTTTTCAGCTTCAGTTGCCATCCGAATTCAGGAGGTTTCACTGGACAAAAATAAATTTCGGTTCAACATCGGTGAGATTTTAAGATATCGGTACTCCATTCTGAATCAGTGGTATTTCCACGGCTAAAATATCGATATATTATATGGGATCCCCAATTCTCATTGGCTGATAGACATCACGATGTGAGGGACGTCATAAAACCGAATTTTGCATCAGAAGCCGAAGAAAATTCTATCTGAGTCACAGACTCTGAAACCGAAAACTGTTTTCGGGTAAAATAGTCGGTTTCTGCTTTACAAATATTTCGGTTTCAGCTTGCCTCTGAACGCCGTGAAACCTGAAATTTGTAAAGCTGAAACTGGAATTTTCATTTCCGGTTTCAGTTTCAGTTTTTACTTTTCTGAATGGAGCAAACGTAACCAATTGGATCCATGTGGCTGAGGATTCTGCGACCTCATACCGGAACGAAAAGTGACGTTAGAGGATTTTTTGACACTACAAAAATGGCGTCCTTTTTTCAAGGTCAAACTGGAGAAATTGACGATTCATCAAGATATGACCTTTTTCTCAAGGGCATGGCTACTCCTTTCATAGCCGCCATTGGCATCGAATTCTTAATTCGACGTCACATGCGCTGGTCCTTGTGTGTAGTTTGTTTGTTTGTAGTTCAGGTTTGTAAACCTGAAACTGGAATTTTCATTTCCGGTTTCAGTTTCAGTTTTTACTTATCTGAATCGAGCAAACGTAACCAATTGGATCGATGTGGCTGAGGACTCTGCGACCCCATACCGGTGACGCGAGAGGATTTTTTTACACTACAACAATGGCGTCCTTTTTTCAAGGTCAAACTGGAGAAATTGACGATCCATCGAGATATGACCTTTTTCTCAAAGGCATGGCTACTCGTTTCATGGCCGCCATTGGTTTAATTCGACGTCACATGCGCTGGCCCTTCGCAAACATGATTGGTGGCGAAGCCATTCCTAAATGCGCGCATGCGCACGCGTGTTAATTCGAGCGCAATGGCGGCGCCCACTAACTTCCCGAAGAAAAAGGTCAAATTGACCTTTTTCCAAATAAGAATCTAAATAAAAATCTAAAATCACAAAAAATATTATCTTTAAATATAATGTGATTTGAAAAAGCTAAAACTAAAAATAGTCATATTGACCGATTCAAAGATGGGAACTTTCTGCACTCACCGATCACGGGTATCGATTTGCCTCCGGGAGCGATGCTCCAGCCGAGGAAGAAGAGCAGCGCGACTTGAACGACGACGGCGATGCCGCCGAGCACGATCTTCTCGCCCGCGTTGGCCGGCAGCCAAAAGAGCGCCAGCGTCAGCGCCACCGTCGCCAGAGTGGGCACGACCAGCACCAGCTTGTAGAGCGGAGAACTGCGGCGCAGGCGCAGCCGATACTCGACCACCTTGTAGCCGTCCTCGCAGCACTCGTGGCGGATGTCTCGAGTGCCGCTCTCCACGCTCAGCAGCTTCCACTGCTGGTTCTCCGAGTAGTGCTCGAGCAGGTTCACCTGTTTGCATAATTGCAGTTTTTGTAAAACTGTAACGTTCGGTCTACGATTTTGCGTCGTAGCGAACGTGAAAGTTCCCGATGATACGTCGCCTCACGACGTCATACATCACGTACATGCAGAATCTGCAAGTATGACATGTGTGACGTCATGAAGCGACGTATGCAATGTGCAATACTTACTTGGGAACCGTTGTGGTCCTGCGACAGTTGCAGGCTGACGGCGGCGCTGTCGTAGGTCCACGACCCCAGCACGATTGAGCAGCAGTGCTCGTCGAACGGGTACAGTTTGTGGTCGATCTGGCACGTCGTGTGGAACGTCACTGGGGGCAGCCAGTGTACAATGGAGTCGTGCGTCACGTACATCATCGAGTCGCCATAGTGATCCATGTCGACCGCTTCGGCACTGTATGCAATTCAGCATTTTCAAATTTGTACTAAATTGAAATTGTTTTCATTTTGACTCACGTAAACTTAAAGGGGGGTGACAACCAAGATTCTGTTTTTTTTTAGTTTGATTGATCGTGGAAATATGAAAAGGCAAGCTTCAAGAAGTTTGGCTTTTTTTAGTTTTATGTTTTTCAAATCAGTTTATTTTGAAAGATATTTTTCTACGTTTAGATTTTTTTTCAGCAATAAAAATGCCTATTTTTAGCATTTATTTGAAACTAGGGCACCCGCTGGGCGCCGATGGGATGAAACTGCTTATGTTGACCCTATTGAATAAAACACGGCCTGTGGACCACTTCCGGTTTGCCCAATACACTTAAGATAGTTTTAGACAACTTACACCTGGCCCTTAAGACTTAACGCGCTGTATAGGACAACTTCTGGTTGGCCACATAGAGCTTTGGGTAACTTCCTGTTAGCCCCATAGACTCAACATGGGG
>JAQIYI010001982.1:0-10372 GCA_034700265.1 Polyzonium germanicum
ATACATGTATCATACGTGCAAAAGCGTGAACTATCTGCATGAATCTATTAAAATGGCATTCGCATGACTATGCTGCTAACACCATGAACACAACAATGAAAATCGTGTGTAATTTGCTTAATTGATATATCTTTATAATCATTTCAGCTGTTAATGGAAACCTGGCTGTGTGTAAAAAAACACATTCCAGTGATTGGGACAGGGTCCGATTATATCTCCAATCTGTCTGCAGTAATATTCCTAAATTGTGTTGAAAAGGGTGGTACAATTTTATAATTTATATTATTAATTGTAAATTACAAAATGAGAAGGTGCTTACAGATAACACCGACATCCACTTTGATACGTTTACATACGGGTCAAGCTTATCTCTGACGTCAATTTAATTCTTAAACTGAGTAACTTTTTCTTATTCATAAATCATAACTCATAAGGAAACCATCCACATGTATTCTTATTGTGTCCTTAAAAGCAAGGCTGCCATATTTGAAAGCATTCAATTCAGAATGGTCAGACGCTATCTTTTGTGATATCATTCATTTGTCGCATTTATTCATAAGTCAAGCTATTATCACGCACTTAGGATTTACGTTTGACTATGCACTCAGTACATGCAAGCCAATACAGCTGATCTAATTACGCGTTGTGGACTCTGAATTTTAAACTATATTACGAGTATTATAGATGTACAATCGGTCTGCAAAGTTTTCAATCAGTAAAAACAATATTTATTTTTTATATTTCTAAACGGTTACCGGTACGCATCTTAAATCTAAGTTCTTGTTTGGCATCCAGTAAGGGACTTTTTTGCTAGGTCATATGCACATTGTTTCCATTTTTAAATTAAAAGTTACACGCATGGGAAAGAACCGTGAAAATTCCCAGAAAAAACCCGGGAATTTTGGGAAGGAAAAATTGGTCAAGGGAAAATTGGGAAATAACCAAGAAATCGGTATTTGGGCAACAGTGCAATAACTTTTGGTATACATCATCTCTTTGATTACATGTAACCGTAATGAATTATCTGTTCTTATTTAGGCTTACTCAGTCCATGGCTCGTCATTATAAGTGCTATGCTGTCATTAATAGTAGGCATTGTGAGACAAAGTCCGAATGAGGGTATAATTACCCATTCTATGAATTGTTCTTTTCTAAAAAACTTAAGTTTGATCCAGGATTCAGGAGGTCCGGCGGACCTCAAAGAGCACCACAATGAATGTAAAATGAGATGAAATGTATAGCCTCGCCATATCTGGTTTTCAAATGAGCCTAGCAGTAAAATCCAATTATAACTAGTTTAAGTTAACCTGCAATGTCATTTAGGCCTAATGGTGTTTTTCCCAGGACAATTTTTGGTTCCGCCTTGCTTGTTCCCCTCTACCGTTAGGCCTAGTATGCAATGGTCGGATATCGCTGTTCCCCTCAGCTGTGAGGTTTTGGGTTTATTATTTTATGTCGCCCACCTGGGCTGCGGCTTCCCATTCTTGAATAAAAACAAACAAACAAAACGAGTCTGCTTGAATGTGAAATGTTGAATAATAACGCAAATATTTATTTTGACCCAAGGGCCAAAGAGCAATTTTCCCCAATCTTCCCACTTTTCCTTGGTTTGTTCCCAGAAAATTCCCGTTTTTTTCCCTCACTTCAATTTTCCCCGAAAATTTACAACTCTACTAGTAATACAGGACGAATTAATACATTAAACAGCATATTTACTCCAGACCATGAATTTGACATTCAAAAATCATCTTGCGGCAAATCATCTTTCTCAAAAAAAAAAAAATATTCATCAGAAAACAAATTTAGAAAAAACAAAACTTTTTAGAACCAATTCAAAATCGAACGAACCTCTAAACTATTTTTTTTTTACATTTGTCTCATAAATGTGTGCTTCTCAAGAGTAGGCCTTTTGTTTTGTTTTTTGTAGCCCAATTCGAACGAAAGTTCATAGACTTATAACTTCTAACGAATCATTACGTGAGTCCAGCCGCAAGTTTACTCTGCACCAGCGACACTTTCCTTGTTGGCAGATTATCCGGGGTTGGGATGGCTTCACCAGTTGGTGGCTGTTGTTGAGGTTGTGATACCACTGGTGGAATAAGACGTTTTCCTCCTTTCGCTTTCGCCATGTTGTAATCACCAGAATCAAAATATTTCTGCTATAAAAAAGAATAAGTACGTACAGTATGTAAGATTATTAAAATTGGGTTCCTGTAAGCATACTTTGCAAAATGTGCACTAAGGGGGGGGGGGGGCTATGTATGTCCATAAACATAAATTTAAAAAATATTAAAACAGTGAAAATGGCTAAGAAAAAGGGGCCATACATCATGGCTTTTTATTGTTTGCCTCACGCACAAGCAATTTGCTTATGTGAGATCCCTGCATTAAAACAAAAGCTGCTAGGCGTGGCCCAACAAAATCATCACCCTATGAAGTCATTTATGTAAGCTCTACTCAGATTCTTCACTAACACGATTGAGGCCTCCATGTTGTTATCTCAAGTCAAGCCAGATGATCACTCGTCTTACATTGCTAGGACGATGCTGCTAGAAATAAAACGCAAAAAAATCGAATCAGGCCTACCCCTTTGTTCAGCCGTTTTTGCAAAAAAGCTGTGCCGCCAGGTTTCAAAGCGGCAGGATATTTAGACTTCAATCTCGCTGCCTCCAATTGTTCCATGTGCTGCAACGTCACCTAGACATAAATATTAGGGTGGTAGAAAAAACGACAAATTTTTATTTTTATGGGTCCCACCTCATATTTCTGTTCCTTATAGCAAAAAAAAAAAAAAAGAAAATTCCTCTAATTTCGTAAAATCCGTTGATATTTACTGGTCGCTTAAGGAGCTTTACAGCTCCTTGGGCTTGGACAGGGTGTCCAATATCGTGGATTTCATCATATAGCACACCCTGTATCTCTGGAACCTAGCCAGATATTTGAAAACGGATTTCACTGTTCTGATCCTGAGGTCAAGGCCTACACATCACTGTATTATGCATGATGGTGGACCAAGCTAACCGGCTAAAATGGTGAGTAGGCCTAATTACCAAAAACACTCATTGGCTAACAAGGGAAACTTCAAGCACCTTGGGCGACCAGTAAATATCAACGGATTTTACGAAATTAGAGGAATTTTCTTTTTTTACTATAAGGAACAGAAATATGAGGTGGGACCCATAAAAATAAAAAATTGTTGTTTTTTGGACCACCCTTATAAATATAAACAAAAACTGTTAAGGCGATACCGTAGGTAAGCTAAGTATTAAACATAAGCCATAATTAACAGCCCTGAAACAATGACATTTGGACAATTGCGTTTAGAAGAGTTGGGTAGCACAAGGGATCCGAGACTTATTCTCGGACGGTCGAACCGCAGACTAATTATCAGACCGTCGGACCATCTAGGACAAAATCTCTCGGACTATCCGACCAAATCTTGCGGATGGTCCGAAAGAGTCTGCTCCGTGAGTAGCCTGTACTATGATGGCTTTACGATATATGGACAGTCGGGCAGGTAGGCCTACGCTGCGCAGATTCATAAATGTTCGATTGCTTTATGTGGACGAACGCTACCCAGAGTCTACAGACTGATTAATCTAGAGCCGGGAATTTGTCCATCCAGTACATGTAACAGTAGGCCTACGGTATTTAACTAACTACATGCATATAGCATAGGTCTATATGTAGTGATTTGAACGTGAGACGTTAGAGCTCACCTCGGGTTCTTTTGCCGCCTGATCTTCGTCACGTTCGGCGTCATCTTCGTCGAGCGTAATGCCGGAGCTTTCTTCGACGGACATTTCACGAAAGTCAAGAGATTAGGATAGTCTACCGTGATGAGAGTCGATAAGCAAGCTGAAAACCTTCGAACTGAATCAACTACAAAGGAGAACCACATCAACCGATAGATACGGTGGCTATGGTCTATAACTCTATACTCTAAATACTCTATAAAGCTGTTTTCCTGCTGCCGGATCGCGCACTTTCCGCAAGATTTCTACGGAGCCCCAGATAGGCCACCCTACATTGTTCAAGTCTCTCATGCTCGTTATCTCGAGATAACGGCTTGTATTCTCGAGAAAACGGCTTGTTTCTCGAGAAAACCAGTAGTTATCTCAAGACAACGGGTAGGCCAGTAGGGGAGCTTACAAAGTAAACGCACAGCGTGGGGGAGCTCCGTAGAAAACCGCTCCAGTGCGGCCGCTGGGCCGTATAATGTCCATAAACTCATAGAGAAGATCTGTACATAGCCATAGCCACCCAATGAAAAAGCCTGGTTTCAAATTGTTCTTCCAGATGGCGCTGTCGGCACAATCTAGAACCGGAAGTCTATTCGAAATTTATAATAGTACTGCACGACATGCAAAACTGCGCGACTAATACCTTCTTTTTCGCCATCGTCTTCGCGAATCGAAGACAGATTATCGATAATTATATTATTCAATTATGTATTTTTTATTATATTATATATGTTGCACCAATGGTAAGGTTTTGCCGATGCGTTCACCAATTGCTTTTGCTTATTGGCTAATACCGATGTAAATGACAATAATATAACTATCGATAATTAATCTTATCTTAATTCGATTCTTGAATCAATGGATAATTCTAAAAACTCCTTAAAGTACATGTAAGCCCTGATTTTTTGCAATAATTTTTCAATCAAGCCGCATGAGGCACAAAATATTTAGACAAGGATAAAAAGAAAGATACATTCAACTAAATATTTTTTATGCCGTGTAAATTAATTTTTGTACTGTACAAGCATTTTTTTTACTGTACAAGTATTTTTGTATTGTTAAAATATATTTTTATATGATCTACAGTACATTTATTTTTGTACCGTACTGTGCAAATATTTTTTGTAGCGTTAAAATTACCATGTAAATGTTTTGGTGCTTGTTTTCTTTTGTATGAAATATTATTTGAATAATTCAACTTTCTGCACCGGCATTTTGACCTTGTTTTTTTTGCACCCAGAAGAAAAGACATGTGCCATATTAGGTACCGGTAGGCGGTGACTCAGTGTAGTAGGGCTCGTTGTGGAGAAGCGTGCAACAGAGGTTCAATGTTTAACTAAATTTACAAAAGATCACAACTCTGTAAATTACGGAGCAGGCAATAAATCTTTTTTTTTCCTCAATAAAAAGCGAAAAAAGCTATTCAAATTTCTACAGACACATTTTTTTTTCAAAAACAAAAACGATTACTTTTTTTACAATAAAACTTTTTTACGGGTTTTTTTATTTCCAAATACCGTAACAAAATTAATTTTAGTGAGAAATGCGCTTATATGCGTTCACAAATGCCAAACGCTACACGTTAATCACCACTAAACGTTGAGCAGGTACTGTAGCTCAAAATCACTTTAAATGAGGTATGACCAGAAATTAAAATGGCCGCCAAATTGAGCTATAATAAAACAACAAACTTGGAAATGACTAAGTGACGCTCACAATAACATGTGGCATTGTAAATGAAGAAATTACACGATTGTAATTAGTGTAATATCTCTTTGGCATGGTAAATTAATAATAAATGAGTAAATCCATTAGATTTGATAAATGAGTTAGCGTAATCAAATATCAAATCGTGCCAACCTAAGGGAATCCAGATCACTAGCCCAGACTGCATTGAAAAGTACGTCAGTCACGCAACTCCAAAAATACGCCGAAAATCCAAAAGTTCACATTAAATGGTTAAAATAATAAAACTGCTTAGCGCTTACATTAACACTGGAGTATCCAGACTATGAGTATGTTGTAGACAAACATACTGCAAGTATGCACTATTGAACATTATTGTGACGGTTACAAGCGTCTGAGAATATTAAAAAAAAAAAATGTAAAAGTCACTGCGCGTAGGTTGCTTGAATCAAACTTAAGTCAAGGAGTAGTGGTACCGTACTAGAGAAATAAAACGCAGCCTTTATAAGACAACTGGTGGAATCACGAATGCTCATCTCAAGGCCTGTCTCAGACAAGACTGTCTTGAGTCAAGACAGCTTTCAAGCTATCTATAGATTTTCACGAGTCGAGACAGGTTTATCTACTGGTACATTAGATTTCTAGAGTTGAGAGTGCTTCTTAACTGTTTAGGGATACGGATCTAAGTATACTTATACCCCGTTTCCACTAGAAAATAAAAATGGACTTAAAATTTAAATATTATTGCATCGACCATAACATATGCAAACTAGGCGTGTATGGTAGCCAATGATAATTCAAAAGTATGTTTCGTTAACATATGTAGATACAACCTAATACGGATACACAGTAAGGTCACATTGGAAATGATTGGGCCGGAAATTAAATTAAATTTTTAAAATGTTAAGACAAGTTTACATTATGTGACGCAACTCTAGGCAAAAGGCTTTGCTTGGTCGCGTTATAAAAGACACAATAGCGTTATGCAGAAAAATATCAAAATATTTACAATGTTGTACGTCAAACGTACATGTACATTATCGCTGCACCCAAGTTCCTAGGCCTAGTTCATCAGTTTTTTGTCAGGTCAGTTATCTTCTTCCACAACGTGTGAACTCGCGATTTCTCATCGAAAAGGCTGCGAAGCATGATGACCTGTACGAGACTAACCATCATCATGACAATCAGCTGCAGGATAGACCAGCTGTTCACCGTGCTGAAGTTGCGTTCTTGAATATTCCGATCTCTGGCCTCGAACGCTCTGATGTGTTCCTGCAACTGCTTCACCCTCTGCAAGTTGCGACGTACCATGTTCATTTTTTCCTGTTAAAATAACGAAAATAACAAATCTCACGTCACAGACTTTGATCGTAGACTCGTAAATTTGGGTGGGACGGTTTGGGACCCAATTTGGCAACAAAATAACAAAATGTCTATAGAAATGGATGAAAGCATGAATAATGTTGTAAAAAGTGTCAAAATCGCTGCAAACAAAATTCTCGCTTTCTCACCCAATCAATTAATATAAGATAAATGGTTTAAACACGTTTCAAAAAGTGGTTGAATCACACAACAAAATTATTTCGCTCACTCGAGCAAGAAATGTATAAATGTGGGCTGTAGGCCTAAATGAAACAAGATTGAAGTAAATAGAAATGGAATAATAGTTGTCAAAATTAGACTAGACCTACTTTTAAAAAGGTCTAGCTCGCTACTGTCGCTCGAATTTGTATATTTGTGCCCACGCCTCTGCTTACCTCGATCTCTTCTACAGCCATTTCATAGATTTCTTCGCGAGTGAGACGATCGTCCTTCTTGGTGGCATCTGTCGTCGCTTTTTTATCTTCGTCGTCTTCGTCGTCGTCGTCATCATCGTCGCCGGTATCGATTACAAACTCGAAAAATACCACCTTAGATGAAATGTGACTGAACGTGTTGTCGAAGCAAACTTTGTAGTCGCCATTTTCCTTGGCCGCGTGCCTAAAATTTTTACAGTACGGTAGGCCTACATTAGATCCAAATAAAATAATGTGCGTTCGCACAGCAACGAAAAATACGATCAGATGATCGCCGTTTCAACGGGCCTGTGAGCTCCATCAGTCTTCTTGAAATCTACCACGACAGCCATCCCTTGAGGATTGTAGAGTCCAAAGTGGATGTCGAAGTTACCGTGGCCTCCATCGATTACCTATGACAAAGATATTTGTTAGATATGACATGAGTTTTCTGGAAGCTAGTGTTTACAGTTCCCTATGTCGTTGAAATCGACATCATTCGAATTGGACTTGCCTCAGTTGAAACTTTTTAGCGCGTTTTAATGGCCGCGGCAACTTGATTAAGTTAAGGATCCATTTTTAATGCGGTCTATTGAATCAGCTAAAATGGTTATCATTCATAAAGGTTAAATAACAGATAAGAAGATACAGATCGCAGGTGCATAAAGCATAAACAAGTTACACATTTATTAATTTATTTTATTAACCAGTTTTTTGAATTAGATGTAATCAACATAAATGCCGGTACCGGTAGTTATTAAAAAGCATTAGGCCCTAATTCTAAAAAGAATCTAACAACCAATTTTTAGACGATAGATGAGATGAATTCAATAGGGGCGATCAGATTTTCAGAGATAAGATGACGGAAAGGGTCATCTTAGATGAGATGATGGACGACGTTTTCGTCATCTAGATGATCATCTAGATAACCGCTATCTAAATGATACCCAACACTGATGAGTGATGACTGATCACACAGTTCTAACCTCCGGTCGCTGGTTACGCACCGTACCCTACCCTAGACATAGCCCTGACACATGTTCTAACACGAACGCCTCTTCATTAGGTGTTAAAATACGGGGAGCAATTCTACGGAGCGTGATCACCTGGAATTCAATGTCGATTACGTGGCCAGCCATGACCGGCTGGAAAAAGCATTCTTCCTTCCCGGGAGCCACAGTTATTGTGAAATCTTGCTCAAAACCTGAACAGAAATTAAATATCCAATATTGTGTCAGAAGTAAAATCAAACTAAAGTTTGAAGAAAAACAGCGTGGAAAGTTTGAAAATAAACGTGTCCTGCATGCCGCCATCTTTAATTGAGAATTATTCTTGTTGTCGCTAGAGGGCGCTGACCATAGACCGGAAGTAGAGAGCCTCCAACCGGAGGCTCTCTAACCGGAAGTATTCTATTAACCTTTGCAATTCATTTTGTCATTTTGTTGTGATGAATTTGCTGAGAATGATTGAGATAGAAGACGAAAACATACTGAGAACGATCTTCAAAGACGAGTATCCTGGTAATATGAGCGTAATGACTAGGCTAGAAATATTGAGACTGTAAAACACATGTACCGCGTAGGCCTAGTCCTAGGCCCGGTAGGCCTACGTCTGTGGTGTCTGATCACTCTGATGGTTGCATGTCTAGGTGGTTGACTCGCTCAACGTAAGTGATGTGTAATATTTTATTTTCAGAAACTTGGCGTGACAATCCAGACGTGTCGCGATACTTGATGGAACTGAGCAGCCATGGACTGGATCGAATAAGTAGGCGTATGACTTAGCCTGAGGCTATGTCATCTAAAATATGAAATAATTAAGCTGTTACTGTGCCCTGTTCTTGCCATGACTGCGCTGGCAGCCCTGACTGCCATGTTCTCGTGATGCTCTGTCGTTTCTGTTTATAATCTGAATATCTGATCATGTAGGCGGTCTTTTTACTCTGGGGTAAGCCTACGTTAATGTACATGTATTGTACAACGTTAATTAATGTAGGCCTACATGTATTGTACAACGTTAATGTAGGCCTACATGTATTGTACAACGTTAATGTACATGTATTTGTACATGTACAGTGTTTACGTAAACCTAGGCGGCCCACATGTAATTGATCGAGCGAGCGAAACGTGGCAGTGTGTACCGTATATGTCCGGAGTGTTAAAAACGTGCCGTGTCGATCAGTAGGCTACATGTAGTGCCGTAGGCCTATGCAACGTGTAACCAATGTCCATAGTGGCCACAAAGTTCACGGGCACATTGTAGTTTCGGACATTTGAGTGTTGCCCTACTTCATGGGTTATGGTAGGCCTATTATAATCGTATGTAGGCCAAGCTCATGTACAATTGTACATATACGCGCTCGTATGTCTTATGTGCATATGTGCGCATGTAGCCGAGTGGTTGGAGAATCTGAAAATTGCTCTAGCCCTCGTAATTTTGATTCGTGGGTCACAGGTTCGATTCCTGCCTTCGAGTATACCTTCATTAAGCGTTGTCTTCCTCCCTTTGTTCCACAGGCGTGGATCGACATTTTCGCTTGTTGGCCCCAAAGCCCTACTATTGACCATTATGTCTAATCAAGTAATCATGATCAGGCCTACACGTATTGGTATGATTTATTTTAGATAAAGAGCCAGACGTCCTTGCTGAAGAAAAATTGGCCATTTTAGAACAGACTCAGGATTTGGTTTACCACAATTACAAGACGTTCATTCAAACGGCCAATTGCTCTCGAGAAATCTTTAAAGACGTAAGCTAGCTTATATTTGGTTCATAGCCTATTATAGAGTCGCGAATTTCCCTCTAAGCTCACAATATTCAGTTGGGGTTGTGCGCATGTCGTTTCACGAGATTAAGTCTCATTAACCGGCTAAAAATGTCTTAATTAAATATACTGTTATGCGGCACCGATCCAAATGAGAGGAATATATGGTACCTACATGTATTTATATGACTAGATCTTACTTATGCGATATTTTTACAAATTAATTTTACAAGGCCTTGCTCAACTCCTTATTTTAACTTAAATTAATTTATAAAATAACTTTTATTTTATTATATTTTTTCATTAAAGTTCAACCTAATGGAGCAGCACCTGGACGTGATGAGCGTTAAGTTGCCCGATTTCATCGAGAAATGTCAGCAATTTAGCAAGACGTCGCAAGACAT
>JAQIYI010001983.1:0-10370 GCA_034700265.1 Polyzonium germanicum
CGTCAAAAAGTTTGCCTTTTTTAGTTTTAGGTTTTTAAATCCCTTTATTTTTAAAGATAATATTATTTCTAATTTTAGATTTCTTTTACAATAGAAATGCATATTTTTAGCATTTATTTTAAATGAAATTACTTATCCTAACTTCCTGTAAACGTCATGCGCTTCATCGAGATGCGCCACGTGACACGTAGGCCTACTCTCTGCCGTCTCACGTGACACGCGTCATGCGCCTTCGATCGTAGACTTAATGGAATAAAATCGGGGCTTCAGGTAGCTTATAGGGCTCAGTATTAAAAAATGGCGCCGCACGTAAGAGAAGTTGAAGTGGGTTTGATTCAGGGAAGAAAATCAAAGTTACGAGATAAAATGAAAATATTATCGAAGAATGTCGTCGCCTAAGGTGTTACATCATCAAGTTAGTTCGCTTCTACACCTGACCACGGGGGCTCCTGTATCGGCGTCTGCTAGGGCCTATGGGGGGGGGTCTGTAATTGGGTCCGCAGGACCTGTTGAGTGTTGACCCCGAAATCCCATCATTATCAATTTAGCATTATCATTTATCGGACGAGCGGTGAGATGTTGCTTTAAAATCGGTGTCGCCTCCCCTTTCATGACAGCCTTACTTGGTGGCTTCACTGGCTTGGCCAGCTTAAGTGTTTGACTTCAAATCTACAATGCCTTGGCCGATTGAAGAAGGAGGTCCTTGCTAGTAGCGGTAGGCCCAAGGCCTACACATGACTGTTTACGGGATGATGGTCGACCAAGTAATCCGTCTAAACTGGAAAGTAGGCTTATTTACCAAAAATAAACTCATTGCAATACAAGGGGAAACTTTAAGCTCATTGTGCGACCAGTAAATATGAACAAATTGTTATGAAATTCTCAGGAATTTTCTTTTTTACTATATGGAACAGAAATATGATTTGGAGAATATGAAATTTAATAATTATTGTTTATAAAACCACCCTAAGCTACATGTTGGCCTACATGTAGCTCAATGCAATATTATGCTACAATCGCAGTTTACTGTGTCTTATTAACTTAACAGTTTGGCGCCTTCTCCACGCTAACAAAACACTTTAAATTACGCGGGTTTATGCTGACTCTACTTAACAAGCCTCTAGATGGCGGTACGGTCTTCACGTTACACCTTTTCTACATCTAGGACTGTTTATTGATCGACAAGAAATATTCCAAATACGTAGCACCCGTAGGCATAAAGACTGTTGACACTTCCAAAGAAATGTTTAACCATGATCCTTCAGGCGAATTTATTTATGCCAAAAGCTCGCGCAATGAATAGGCCTAGAGCTGACAGATAAGTATACATGTAGACCAATAATTGGGTCTTTCGGTCTGGCGTTTTATGATCAAATGCTCGAAGTTAAAATGAGCAAAATTGAAGCCAAACTTATGATTTTGACACATGTTGCACTCGTTCTCCTTGCGTTTTTCCGTCACTTGCTCTTCAAGCGAGTGATTGGTAATCCAACAATTGCAAAAAATATCTAAGCACGTTACGGTACTGCAAGCCTACAATGGGCTCCGAGTCGCTCGCTAGATGGCGCTAGAATCACCCATAAAAGCGGCAGCTCTTGGATCGCAATTCAAAGTCAATTTGATAGTTGGCTCTTTTCAGAAAATCTAGTGAATAACAAACCCAGCGATGGAAAATTCAATAAAAAATGACTGCAGAATATGACAAGTGACTAACAAAAAATATCGTAGTTCTAGATGTATCATAATCAATTATTTAGCTAGGTTGATAGAGTTTCATTATGTATTATGAATATTTAATTGTGGCATATCAACTTGATGCTTTCTTGAATAATCGGGCTTGCTAAATTAATAGACTATAAGAAACATTTTTGATCCAAAATCCAACAAAGTGCTTTGTTGGAATTTTGCAACGAAAATGTTTGATGGAGCGATATTTTCAATTCGGCCAAGCACTCATTTGAGAAAGAAAAAACAAAACAAAAACTCTTCTATAATCTGGATTCCCAATGCACAAATAAGAAATAAGCACCGGAAGTAAACATTGGTTATTTTGAGTTTTTTTTCTTTTCTTTACAAATTACAATTAATAGCGTGCAGCAGTGGCTGTGCAGCGCGTCGGTATTTTAGTTCATGAAAACGCCGCTACGTGGTGTACCGAAATGAGGGCGCACTATTATAACGATTATTATAAACTGCAATACACAAGTTCAGTTATTGTTGTAAAGTTTTTAATTTTCAAGAGATTTTAATACTTTTTTCGGAATCAATTTCGAGAGACGTGAACGCATTTAAACTGCGAAGCGAGAAATTTCAATTCGTAATGGTTGAGTTGTAATTATTATTTATTAGCGATGGTTGAGGATAAAGAGCCTATACAGTATACGCCATGTAAACCGGAAGTGAGCGTCGTCTGCTAGCCCCCGTTAAAATGAAACTTTGCCATCGAGACAGATTGAGTCGATCATCGTTGAGCAGCAGCCATGAAAGGGAAACATGGCCGCGATTTAATATTGAACGCCGCAGCGGACCTAGCGGCAAAATGTGAAGAATAAAAAATATGTTCCATAGGCTTATACGGCAGACAATGCTGTTGCACAAAATCTCTAAATTTAAGTCTTAAAATTATGAAATAGATTTTTCCTTATTGAAACTACGTGTAGGCCTACATGTGGGCTTACACTAGGGTTTTGCCTAATCTGGATGTTAGAAATGTTCATATGCGGTTTTGACAGATTTTTAATAATAATCGATACCAGCGCCATATATTGAGGGAAATTCAAAACAGCTCACCTAGTGAATGCTCTTAATGTGTGTTCCATACAGTTTGGTGAGCGTTTCTGGACGCGAAAGTCGTCGAGAAAAGTCGTAAGATGGGACGGCATTTATTTCGTCACCATCTTCCATTGAGGATCCTGATTGGTATCGTGGGACGCGATTACGTAATATTGTAGTTACGGCGTCGACTTTTCTCGACGACTTTCGTGTCCAGAAATGGGCACCAGGGCGGAGGAAGATGGACACTCGTATCTGGCATTGGAATCGTTTTGAAAATATCATTTCAAAATGATGCTCTACGTCCTTAAGTGGCGTTGCGGCCAAAATGCGAAGCTCGATGTGACGTAGAGATCACGTGCGGAAATACTCTGTGCGAATGTCATCTTTTCCATCATTTCCGCTCGTCTCTTCCCGTCTCTTCCTTCATCTTCCATACGTCACTTCCCGTTTTTGTTCACCACCTAACGACATAGAACATGATCCTGGTGGCGAAAATGTAAATCCTTAAAAATATTACATGGTGTATGTAGAGTTGTAAGCCCGGAAATATTTCATGAAAAATTCGAAAACTTTTCCGGAAAAATTGAAATTTTTCCGAGGGTCCTTGAAAAATTGGGAAAATTAGGTTATTTGTTTAGTAAGTCTAATCGCCAACAGATGGCAGTGTGTACCGTGATTTAAAACTACGTCCAAGCTCGCCTGTGGGTCAATGACCTTGTTTGTATCGTCCACGGTCTTACATACAGGTCTGAAAACTCCCTGGATTTTCTGGTTCCCTTAGCGAAGACCAGTCTCATAGTTTTCATGCTGGCCACTAGGTGCGCTACACGTAAGTGGACCTTCTCTAGCCCACGGTCTTGGAGCTCGAAACGGGTACACTCGATCGCAGCGACCCGAGCGGCCGCAAGGTTAAGTATGAAACAGGTCTTCGCTAAGAGGTACCCCCTCACTACTGAAATTCCAGGAAGTTTCCAGACCTATATGTAAGACCGTGGTCTCGTCTCAGCTCGCACATTACTGTAGGCGGCCTAGGCCTAATGCGATAATGTTTGGGTTACCAATTCTGCTTGTGCAAGATTGAGTTAAATTTTTATGCTGGTGTGCGTCTCACTTTGAAGGGTGTAGTATGTGCGCCGCAGCGACTATGAATTGACATACAATACAATCATGGGAATTACACGTTAATAACATGTAATTCCCATGATTGTGACGTACGTTATCAACTATTAATTATTGCTACTTATTGCAACAAGTCAAAATTGAACAATAAAAACTCGAGCAATTGGCGTAGACCGGCCCTTAGCGTATAAATAAAGTTTCTATTGCGTTGTTGCCTAATTTTTCCAATTTTTCCGAATTTTTCCAATTTTCAAGAAAAATATCCGAATTTTTCAACCAATTTTATTTTTCCGGAAATTTTACAACTCTAAGCATGTGTCATTTGATTCACTCTGATTCACTCGCTGGGACAACTAGATGAGCTCAATATAGGACAATACATGTAAATGAAGGCTTATTTCCTAACTACTGTAGGCCTACTTCTCAAATAATGATTGTCAATAATTTGACAGCTGGGGAGTGTCCGATTACTGTCGATTGTTCAGTGCCATGGGACAAGAACCAACTGACCAGAGGATGCTTCAATGACGAGGTCTGCGCATATGACGCCTGATGCTGCAACGGAACGATAAACATTAAAGGTGCAGTAAAAATGGGTAAGAGGCAATGGTGCGTAACTACCACAAAAGCAACTACCACAAAACCAACTACCAACCGCCTACGTTGTGCCTGTGTCTTTTGTCGTAACTTTGTCTTGTATTTTTTGGAATTTTTGGAGCATGGTTGTCCATAGCTCCTACATCGCAACTCTGCTTTCTGCTCATTTGAGTCGACTTTATATGGAAAACGATTCGGATAGTGGCCGTTCGTGTTGTGGAACGTTTTGACTTTTAAACTTAAATCTAGAACGTAATGCTAGATACTTTGGGGGAAAACGTTTGGGCTTTGTGACGTTGTGCCTGTGTTTTTTGTCGTAACTTTGTCTTGTATTTTTTGGAATGCGGATCAAGACTAGAGCAAGTTGTTTCGACTTACTCCAGTCCAGGAGTTATCAATTAACCTATTTTTATGCCTAATTGATAATTAATACAGGCGCGATGTCACACAACCACAGATTTAATAAATAATAGTTTCTAAGAATAAATAAAAATCAAATTAATCATCATTTTTCGTCGTTCATTACATGCACATGCAGTGGCCCAAGTTTTTAATTTATTGTTTTGGATTTAATTAGGAGGAATGCAGCGGCAAAAAACATTGCTGCATTAAGTTATTGCAATTCGCCAAGGCTCTGTTGAGCTCAGGACGTTCGATTGTGACACGAATTCGATTCGACCACGCCCACCAATTCAAAACGGGGTACGTCGTAACCGGAAGTTGAGTTATGGCGTTATCTAATACTTGTTTCAACGCAGACGGACAAATATACATACTGATAGACATCCGCTATTAATATATAAGATTGAAACTCAATATAGAAATTTTCTTTTAATTCCTTGCTTTGTCGTCTACATATATTAGGCTATGTTATGAATTATGTAATTAGCAGAAAAAATAATTCAAAGATTTATTGAGCGAAGTAGCATTCTTTCTCATGTTTTATTTCGCATATTCGACCTGCCAGATAACGATTTTAATACACAGACTTTAATCTACATGTTAGCAGACATTGTATGCGCTTACCAAAATAAAGAGAACTAACTTTTTTAAACTATTAGACTTTATATTAAAATAATAATTTGTAGAATTAATAGCGCTCTAATCTCGCTATTATTTTCATATGCTACATGTAAGTTAATGTAACATATTTTATGCATATCAGCACCTATAACAAAAACCGTACAAAGTTTAACAGATCATAGGCTTATATCTACATGTACCGTAGTTGGAAAATATACTATTTTAACTATCATCACTCATGAATAAATGTTCGTTGTAGTCAATATTTAAGATCAAATTCTCGGCAATGTGAACGTGTAGGCATATGCCTACAACATGTAGCTCAGGCACATGGTCTTACATAAAATTATCAATTAAAATTCAGGGAATGCATAATCCTGTTTTAATTACTTTCCCGTTGGGTCAACGTTTATATGCGACTGTGTGGCTCAGTTTACTGGCCTGGCCAAAAAAGACGTTGCAATTAAAGTAGGCTCAAAGGTTATACATTAACCAACAGGCAACGTTGGACCAACAAGTTTGTGTTACGGTACTTGGGTAGTTGAATACAGGTACTATAGTGTTTGCGTTGATAGGTTTGAGGGTCAACAGGACCCAAATACACACACATATATATGGTCCTGTGAACAAACGTACAAACACAGAAACATTTATAGCCTTATAGGTCCTAACATAATAAATTTGTCCCTAACCAGAACCTATAGGCACAAACACAAATACCAATGGATACAGGAAGGAATCAATCTCTCAATTAAACCCCAGTGGAACGCAAGCTCAGCCAGCTTTCGGAATAAAAGTTGGTCACAATAAAATGGATACCATACTTTTTGACTTTCCCCTGGTACATCTCAGCTTGAGCATAATTATGAGAAGTTTATGAGAAACGAGAAGTATTTTTAATTGTTTAGTTTTAACCCTAGGTTTTTCTGATCATATTGTTAGTAAAGAAAACATTTTTAATAATGTTAACTTTTTTTCGTTGTAAAAAGGCAATTTTTTTGTATAGTTATTTGAAATGAAGTAATTAATTATAGCTTATAGGCCTATGAGCAACTTAAGGTAAACCATGCATATGTGCCTCATCGCCATGCGGCATGCGCCTTTGATTATACAAACGCCTAATGTAATAAATCCGGAATTTGCATGGTACCAGTATGATAAAAAATGAAGTTGGCGGCTTCCATGAAGCTCCATAATGTGTTCAATTGCGTGTAAAAATTGATAGCAGTAAAACAATGTAATCTTTTTTCATGAAATACAGAAATGTATGTCTAATCAAAAAATGGTATAAACGGCAGTTTTTGTTTTTAAATCTGGTGTCGCTTCCCCTTTAAAATATTTTCTACGCGCTTGAGACGATTTCAATTATCAATTTCCTTCCAGGTGGAACTGGCTATAATCGTTGTACCGCCGAACCTTTTAAGAGGTTTAGACATTGAGACGTCAGTCGAGCGAAAGAATGGACTCGGTGCTGTTGCGATTGGAAGCGGGTGACGATTGCTGCTCAGACAACCTCGGTCCGCCCAAATAGCTGATCGGATTGGCGAAGACGCGCTGGTTGTTGGGCAGGAAGACGGGCGACGGCTGTCGAGGGCCGACTGCGGCGAACTTCTTTGGACGCCTCAGAATTGCTAATAAATTGTGCACGCGGAAAATGACAAGCAGCAGCAGGTTAGCAGATTCTAGAATCGGATTTTAAAGAATAGGCCTACAGGGTGTCAGAAAAGGGTTCGTGGGTCAGTTTTGATTTTTAAACATTTCATTTTAAACTCGATATGCCTAGAATCATTTGATTTTCTAAACATTACGGAAGACAGTCTAAAACAAAAGAACAAGATTAATGCCGATCATGGGAAGCCGCAATTATCACAAAGACAAGTAGGGGTCTGTCCGTTAACTTTTGCGGTTTCCAACATTTGACTTTGGAGATTTGGCGTACCCGGCCAATTGTTATGGCTCAATAATTAATGTCCCGATGTCTGTCCAAGTCAAGTATGAGTTTTATTAATCAATTTCCTAAATATCCACATGCCTCCAAATACGCGGATTTTTAAAGTTCTGTTTGGAAAAAGGCGTCCATGCAAGAAAAAGCAAAGGGCGTTCATTGGCCATAGTATCGATACTATTCGTGGTAAACCGCTTGGACTAGGTTAGATTGCTGTCCTTGTTTGATGCAGCAATCTAATCTAGTCCAAGCGGTTTACCACGACTATAGTATCGTTACTCCTGTAGTTTCATAGATCTAATTCACGAAACAAATTTTGACTATGAGGGGGTGTCTTTGTCGTCTTTGAGACAATGGTTCTGCCATGATCGGTTTTAAATCTTTGAATGACTTTTATTCTAAAAAAATTTGACTCCTCCATATTGTTAAAAAGACGAAATGTGATTCATTTTGGTCGATGGTAAAATCGCAATTTGAAGAATATTATTAAGATTCAACTGCGGTTCCTCCCTGTTTTGAGATGTAATAAATCTGGATTCACATTGAATGGAAAGTGTCACGTAATGCCGCATAACGTGACATTTCACGTCGAATGTGAAGCCAGCATAATTTTTAAATTATTTCATTTAAAACATTAAACCGATAAAAAAAATTAAATACTGACGTCTTAACTCCTTGTTCGCTTGATCAACTTCCTGGCTTTCATTTGGCGGCGTCATCGACTTCGAAGGTGAAGATTCTGAAGAAGCTTCAGGAGGGCACACTGCATCCACGATAAATTTCTTCGGAGGACATACTGCGTTGACAATAGGCGGCGGCAACGGCGGTTGAGGAGTCGCTGGATCAGATGATTGAGGTTCTGGAGAATTATCTCCGCTGTCCAAATGCCTGATCGTGTCCGCCTCGGAGCATGTGCCCAGTTGTTCGTCCGTGTCCTCCTCGTCCTCCTCATCCGGCTGCTTGTCCTCCTCGGAAGTCCAAGAGTTTTTGGTGTCGCTGCATGGAGATTCTCCTTTGAGAAGTATCAGCTCCAACGGATCCTCGTAATAGCCAGGAATTTGATTTTTGTTGGTGTTGAACCCTCTGTAGGGATTATCCGCTGGATACGTGCTGAGCATCTTGTTGGTATATAGCAGGCTGCCCTGACCAAACTCCTCTTCGTAACGATATTGCTTGTCCTTCCAGTCGACGCGCCACAGATACGTTGCCAATGAGATCATCAAGATTACAAGAAATAAGCCCATGATGAGACCGACTCTCTTAAGGGGAAAATAATTAAAGAAGAAATTTCAAAATAATTAGATTACTTTTATAAAAATGCATAAACAGATTGACCGATGATTATATTACGGTCTATTTATACCGAGTACTGGGGGCATACAGTATGCTTGTAGAATCAAACATTGGAATCTACGCTCGTAACTAATGTTTTGAGCGATCAGAAAAGGAAATTCTCCTATTTTCCAGATATTTTTAAATTACCGTACCTCAGCTAAAGCTGATTTTTTTCTGGTAAAAATGTCAGCCTACCCATAACATTTCCTAACAGACCGATTTATTAATTTGGGAATTTTGTCTCTAGGATTTTTTGCAAGTTGTATTAGGCCATGTTTTCCAGCTGGATCATTCCCAAACTTGGTCAAATATCCGGAACTCCAGTTATTAATCCGGACTTTTACAATGCTCTGAATTAGCTAAAAGGTTAAGCTTATATGGAGAACATCAAATTGTTGTTATTACTCGCTATGGGAGAGTATACTTCTCATAGGAGCACAAGTGTATTATTTGTGGAAAAAAATATTTTGCGGTTAATTTTGTAGCCACGCATACTGTATGTTTCTAAATATTTACATTTTTAAGGTTCAAATTTTTGAAATAAGACAATTAAAGAGCATCATTTATATTTATTATAATAAATGGTCTGTTGATTTGTTTGTTTTCTAATTACCTTAGTAGTGTTTTCAGCGATCTCGTATTCACGTTGGCGATCGATTTGTTTCGGCATTTTGAAACTGTACCTCTCCGGTTCAGGAGGAATCCAATCTGGACCAACGAACTGCGTGAGGTCGGCAAAGTTCGGTGTGCTGTTCGTGAACTGATGCTGGCGAAAGATCGCGCATCGACTCTGATTGAAGTCGCCCAACTTCTGCGTGCGAGGGCCATGGGGTGTTTCGAGTGGGTAAATGCTGAACGAATCGATCTTGACGTCCACATTCGACAGGCAACCCGAAAAGTTTATGTAGTTGACAAACCGATTGTCGATAAGCTCCATGCCACCAACCATGATCACGTCGTTCACTTCGCCACCGTACTTAGGTTGTTCAGACGTAGGAATTCTCTCGTGCGTTCTTCTGATGGGAACTTTAATGTTGTCCACCGTGAATTCTATGACGTCCATGTTGCGGACGTACGAGACCCAGTGACGGAAGCCATCGGCAAACGTACCGTCGATGTCGTTCGCCTTGACTACACTAGAAATAACTCTTTTGCTGCCGTCTTCTTCCTCGATGATTATTTCACCCCACTGCGACAATGCCACCATTATGTAGTTTCGTTCGTCCACTTTGGAATTGACGAACAAGAGGACGGACGCCATATCAGACACGGCCCTCGTCGAGAATGCCAGATGGACCTTGACGCGTTGATAGGTGGACGCATCTGGGATGAATGTGTGTTTCAGCAGCGATGTACCATTAAAAGTGCCACCGATGTCTTCAAATAAAATAAAAGGTGTCATTTCTTTTAAATTTATTCATTTCTCTAAATTAAATCGTATTAAAATCGATAATAACAAATATAATGTAATTAACGTTCAAATTATAATGTATACCGATTGGGCCAAAAAAAACCGTACCTACTTTCGGTGCTTATATCTTTGGTTTTATAAGGGCTAGAAAAGAAGTTTTTAGCT
>JAQIYI010001984.1:0-10365 GCA_034700265.1 Polyzonium germanicum
ATGTTCTCTGCATCAATGCAATATTGCATTGATGCTATCTAACTGAGTGCGTGTTGCCACCACATTGGACGATATTGTCAAGGGGGCTCCTAGAACATACCAATTAACGCCGTACATGGCAGATCCAGTACATTATAACTCTTTGAGCGTACAGTGAACCACGTACGTAATTGTAAGGTACCTTGAAGTCAATCACTGAGATATATTGTACCTCAAGGTACAACGTTGAGTGGGCGCCTATACCGTACTCGATACCGTACTTTCAGGTAGGCCTTCACCGGCACTTCAAAAAAAAACTTATGACCTTAATATACAATACCGGTATGTAAAAACCAAAATGTGTTTTTGAATTTATTCCAAAAAGTTATTCAAATTCAAAACTAGATCCATAATTCTCGGACACCCTGTATAATGTAATGTTCAAATATAAATGCAGAACAGCAACAGTGGAGCCAGTGGACTTAGCGTATTCCGTGTACGACGAACACTGTTTGCTGGCGACGCACGATGGTGTTCCCGTCATCGTTTCCCATGGTCTCTTTGGCAGCCGGAACAACTGGCATTCATTGGCCAAAGCCTTGAACAAAACTACAAGACGAAAGGTTTTGTCAAAAAAAAAATCCAATTTGTCATATTTGATATCTATACCGTAACTTGTGAATACAGACTCTATGAAGGGTGAACCTGATCAAGGATCATATCCGCGAGAGCGAGCGAATGCGGACATATTTCTTGTCGCTTTTTGAACCTCATACATGCATACGCGATTTTTAAACTCGATATATATCCGCGTCAGGTCGCGATTTCGTTGCGACAAAGAGCGAATTCAGAAGTCAAAATAATTGGATTTATATTGCCTCGAAGTAACAGCAATTAACGTCGATCTTGAGGCTAAAATATGCTTAAACCAATTCTAAACGAATCTTAATCAGAATCACAATCATGATCCTATATTAGGCGCACTCCTTCATGATCCATTTTTATAACTTAAATTTTTTTTCCACAATTAAGATCATCACCGTAGATCTTCGCTGTCACGGCAGTAGCCCTCATCACAACCATGAGCAGCTCGATAATGATGTCTTAAGTGAAGACATCCTGCACTTGGTGACTGGGCAACTCCGGTTAAACAAAGCAGCGCTGATCGGCCACAGTCTCGGTGGCATCGCCGCCCTCTACGCTGCTATTAAACGAGTGCCACAGCTAATTATTTTAGAAAATAATCATTTTTATAATCTATTAGGCCTAGTTGAAGGATTTGATACACTTTATAGGCCTGTATATCTATATTAATCACAGCCACACTCGCAATGTGCAATTAACCTGTTAGCAGTATTAGCACTACCCGTAATCTAATGTAGGCCTAATTATAATTCTAGAATAAATAAGTTGTGCTTGTGCAAATTCAGTTAAATTAACTCAGTTTAGTTCGCCATATATCAATGGTGAATTGGCTTTTGAAAAGCAAACTAAACAAGAAAAAGTGGGTGGATAATAAGCAGGAATTGAACCTACACCCATAGAAGCTGTGCTCAAGATCACGGTTAGTGAAGAAAAAAAAAAGAAATATTGAATTGCCAAGCACGGCTTGACCAAGAAACATCTTATAGCGCATAGTGTTACGGCACTTCGTCTGGTATCACTACTGACGGGCTCAAGCCATTGCTCTGGCCTGGCTGGCTCAACCCATGGCTTGAGCCATTCCTCAATTTCTTTCAATGCACAACTCACAGTGAGCCAACCCCTAAACGCGGTTGTGAACAAAATGGATTGCTCAAGCCATGCTCATTTTACTAGCTGAGTAGCTGACTGCATGAGCATTGGCCAGCATTGGTCTTTTTTCTAACACATTGCATAGCCGGACTTGATCGAATGCGTTATATCGGTCGACGTGTCACTCGAAAGGTTGAAAAAGCCCGAAAACCAACAATTTGTCAAGTTCATTGATGCGATGCTGGCAGCCAATTGGGATCCGATGTTGAGCCTGTCGGCCGTTCGTAGGGTCGTCGATGCCCAATTGGAAGACTGTGTACAAGTAATTATAACTTACTGGCATATAAGTTGACGTCCAAATCGGAACATCCAAATAAATGTAAATGTATTAATTATTTAAAGTTTTAAACGTAAGATAACCAGCATACGACAATTCCTTTTGACCAATCTGATCCACGATGGAACTAAGGTCCGATGGTCTCTTGACCTCCATACTCTGCGCAAGAACTACTCCAGGCTCTTCCAGCAGTGCGACATCCATGGAATATATTCCAGTCCGACACTTTACTTGTGCGGCGCCGACTCCAATTACGTTGAGTAAATAGTTCCAAGTGAAACTCATCTCTTGACCTTTTCTACTAAAATATTTCATAAAAATAATTACAATGAAAATGTTTTTTTTCCTCTTCTTATTTTTTTTTTAGAGAAAAAGATCATGGTTCAGTTCGTTCAAGATTCCCGCAAGCAAAGTTCAAGTACATTTCTGGTGCCGGCCACTGGGTGCACTCGGATAAGCCACAGGAATTTCTTGAAATTACATCTCGATTCTTGGACGACGTTAACATCAGAAACCATTGACTTATTCTCAGACTCGCCTTGGCCAAGTTCAAAGTTATTCTGAATTATCCAGTGTAGTAAAAATTTGTTAGCCTAACTTCCAGTCTTTATAGAGTACAATGCAAATACATTTAGTATGTATTATACATGTAATATACAATTATACATGTACAAGTACATCATGGTGAAGTACATTGCTGAAAGTACAGTCTGACTGTGAGTGCTTGAATAGTTTGAATACGGTACGTGATTACTGACTAGTTGAATAGTTGAGTACTCTGATATTTTTGTTGTTTGCTATCTCTTAAAATAAAGCGCGACTCTTGACACGTGACGACGATTTCAGTGAAAAACCTCTAGTGAGCCAAAAAAATGGAGTCTAATTTGGTTTGTGATACGGTGAGTACTGTAGGAGCTGGAAAAAAATGGTTACTGGCTCATTAGCAAGGTAAATTAAATGTCTTTGAAACGCTCAATCACTTGTCTGTTTAGATTTATTTTTCCAATTTTAAGAATATTTTTAGTAAAAGTCCAATTGCCAACCCTAACCCTGCACACTGGGGAGCGTTAAAATAACAATGCATGGGGCTAATCAAACAATTAGTAGCCTATCTGCCGATTATAAGTGTTAAGAGCCTGATAAAACTCCATCAGTGCTGTTACACAGCTTAGAAATTAAGTGAGGTAGCCCCATATTTGCAGGCAATATTTCAGCCATCTTTAGACCTGGGGTGCTCTATGCAGCATGGAAAATGGCGGATGTGTGCCCAATTTTTATGAGAAAACTATTTGTAATGGTTGATTTGTAGATAATTTGTATTCCTAGGTAAAACAACATTTCTAATTGAAACTACCATATGGATTTGCATATTAGAAATTTAGGAACGTGATTTGCTGAGATCTATTGAGGGAAATTCAAAACAACTCTCCTAGTGAATTCTCCTAAAGGTGGGTATTTAAAAAATACCAAATAAAAGCATGTGGCCAGTTCGAGTAATCAGTATTAGTACCGGTAGTTGAAAAATGAGATCGTCAGTTGACCCTCATGAGCTGTAAAACATTGTTTTCTGCCCCGTCCTAACCCGTGAAATCTGCATGCCAGATAAATGTAGTGCAAGTTCCACGCAAACAAACCTGCAAATTAAATGGTAATTAAACCTTAAGTATAAAATCGCGTTTCAACAAACGGTTCTTTAAACGTAAAAGTTTAATTCACTTATTAGTTATCAGCTGATGGACGATGCAGTTTTCCACCATTTGAATAAATCTTATCAATTTTCATGGTAAAAATGCCAACAATCGCCGCCATGCAAAATCTGATGAAACAAAAACCGACAAAAACTCCAAGGGGACAGACAGTCTTTAGAATTTTTTCACTTTTTCAAAAGATGATTTTTTCGCCATTTTGACCATGCACGCCAATGCCTAGATCAATGCCAATCAAGACCAACCAAATGGTCAGTCTTGTCTACGGCACACCAGCGCTGTTTTCCCAATTCTAAGCTCTATCATAGCTAAATTCAAGATCATGAGTATCACCTTAGCCTAAGGGTGCGCGCGTGAACTTTGAATACGGTACTCAACATTTTTTTGTATTTTGGACGGAATCAGCTTTAATAATCTTCTATCATTAGTTATCTCTTATCTAATAACCGACAATTTGAGTGATATACTGTAAAATAAAGACTTTACAAATTATGATTTACTTGATCGTGTACCGTTTACAGAACAAGCTGTAAAATTCAAATTAAAGGCCGATTGTCATATCTGCAGAAACCTGCTGACAGATATGCTTTGCTCGACGTCACTGTTAGTCAATAATAATCATACAGAATGTCCGAAAGTTCTACAACAGTTTTGAAACTTTAATAATTACATTGTATATATGGTAATATTTATAATGTTTGAGCGAGAATACGCCGTAGTGCAGCGGCCTAATGTAAACCAACAGCTACGCGTCCTCATAAAACGCAAGGTGGAACATCGGTTTAGTTCGACGTTTTTTATTTGCGTTTTATTATTTAATTTTCTTTTTTCTTTTAAATAATTATCAAACTTTATTCCATTTTCGCGTCTTTTTTGCAACATTCCCCAGCACTTCATTGTAAAACTTTGCTATATACCCACGTAAGGCGTATGTGGCAGAGGTCTGTACTCAACATGCAGCTATGGGTTCGAATCCTGTATGATAAAAATGATCGTGGCTGCGAAATAGTTATTTGTTCTGTGATGATCGATCACTGGTTAACAACTTGGGTTTGTACACAGCGATCTTAAAGGCTTCAATATTTACATTTTTCAAATTAAACTGGAATGTCTTGCCTTGTGTTGTATAGAAGAGGACAAAGTTTGCCAACATTTCAACTGTCCCCGATACACAAGAGTACTTCTTATCGTCCATCTTATGTTCACCTGCTTTGCTAATTAATTATATTACGGTAACAAAGTGAGGTAAATTTTAAAAACCAACTTCAGCTTACATTATAGATTTTTCATATTACAAACTATTGATAAATCCACCTTAATTCCAAACAACATTGGATAAAATATATGATTTTCTAACGAAAAAACAATTAAGTGTGGGCCATACCTGAAAGAAGGATCTGGATTTACAATGCACATAAGCTTATACTGAAAAGCTCTTCTGAAAAGCATAATTTGGGTTACCCTACGTACAACTATTGATCTAAGTACAATGTAATTATACATTGTACTTAGATCAATAGTTGTACGTAGGGTAACCCACATTATGCTTTTCAGAAGAGCACTATAGTGCTCTAGAAGAGGCTACTATAGTTTATACTTGTGGTTTCAAATGATTTAAAATTTGGCTAATTATTAGAAATGTGTAATGCTACAGGCGAGTGCCAACAGGGGAGTGGGGGGGGGGAGGGAACTGCGAGGGGCTACCGCCCCGCGATATTTCCAGTGCTGGCATACTTTACAATTGAGGAGGAGGAGGAGGGAGGTGTGAGGGACAAAGAAAAAACTGACGCTGCAAAACCAATTTCGACTCCCCCTCACAAAATAGTTGGCAGACCCATGTGTTGAGATTTGAATTAGTGATTCCTGTCCAAGTGCTTTTGGGCCCTATATATATAAGTAAAATTAGTGTGTGGGAAATCACGGAAATGGTGTACTCGTCGATTGCAGAATTTGTATATTGAAATTATTTGTTGAGAAAAAATAGTGCCATCCTCCGCTCATAAATGACGTATTCTCTCTCTACATGTACACTTGTACATGTACGACGTACACGAGTACCGTCCGAATAATACATGTAGGCCTACATTATATACATGTACAATTGTACAGTATATTGAAAATACGATTGACCAGAAATTCACAAACAAACAAAAGCCGCTTCATTCACACTAAGATTGAAAAGTATGATTGTAGGCCGACTTTTCATCAGGGATAGTTTTTTTAATTCACAGAACATACTGTACCTGTACACCCTCATATAGTCCAAGGGAATTCTACGACATTCTAATATTGATTTTTGACTTAATTTAATTAAACGCCTTAAATTCAAATTCCGTTAAGCAGTACACGGTATTTGATACATATTCCATGAATTTATTTTAAAAATTCGGTTATTTCTTTCATTGTCTTTGCGCATCGAAGTCTCCCATGAAGGCAAGCGAGGTGAAATTTAATTTCAAATATGGTAGTGGGCGAACAAGCGAACGAATTTGTGTTGAACTGTGACGAGAAGACTGCTTATGAAGCGGAACAGCAAACAATAAACATTGTTTATCATGATTGCATCTGGGAACTCGCCTAGTCGCTCTTCTGCCCTGAGCTGCCGCGCCGAATCTGGCTAGTACTAATAGAGCGTATTGCCACCAGATTTGGTTTTGGGTGTTAAATTTCAGCGCTCTAGGATCAGTGGAAGTTGGTGAAAAAGTAGGTGGGAGATTTGTGGAATGATCAGTGAGCCCAGAGCAAATTAATAGCAAGTTTAGAAACAAAAATGGCTATTATTATCGTACTTTTCATTCTAGTGTGAACGCAGCCATTAAAATACTCTCAAGTTGAAAATAAAAATAAATTAAATGTACGTTTAAATTAGTACCATTACATACATACTAAGACTGGGATGACTAATGACTTTTAGAGCTGTCTCGACTTAAAAAATCCCCAAGACAGGCTGAGAAAACGTCATTTTTCCATTCAGAGAGAATGAAGAATGACGTCATCAGAGCCTCTCTTGGGATTTTTTTCAAGTGGAGACAGCTCTAAAAGTCATTAGCGATTCCAGCCTAAGTGTAGCTCATATTATGCTACGTCTAGACGAAGTAATGATTAGAAGGCACGTTGAAATTTGATGTGGACGAACAACGAGTAGCTATTAATAACCAGACAGTGAATGGTGTAGGCCTACTTGCAACGTGTTTTCAAAAATCTTAAGGCAATCAATTATTCTTCGTAAGGTAAACCAATTATGCTTACGGCTTATTTACACATGTATACACAACATCTAACCATCGCTGACTTGTGCTCTACATTTTGGTCATTTAAAAAAAAATCTACATGCAGGCCTATATATTCCTTTCTGAAACTTAAATATTCACCGCCAGAGCCCAAACAGTTTAGATTTCACCGGAGTCGAAGCGAAGGAAGAAGCGGCAGAAGAAGCACCCTGATTGCCGTTGCCATATTCGCTGTCGACGTCCGACTGACTCTGTTCGTCCTGAATGAGCCGGCGCTGCATTTGATCGTCGAGCAGGGCTTGCATGTCGACCTGCACACAATTAAACCACGCATGACGCATTTAGTTAAAATAAGTAAATACATGATATATTGGTTGGTGGAAGGTGAGCAGTTCATAATTGACCCTATTAAGACTCCAAATTCCATACACTGAACAAATACAAACACACAATTAGGGATCTGTAGGAATCGAACCCACGACTCACCTTTGGGAATTCCCATATCTAAGAATAAATTGTGTAGCCTAATGTATTCAGGGAATAGGGTGGGAGAGATACAGAGATCATATAAGCTTACATCTGTAGTTGGATACTTTATAAACAAATTTAAGCAGCCCATAGACCTGCGTCAATTTAACCATCTTTTATTTTAGATTTTTGCCTAACAAAGTCAATTTGAAACCAGAAAGTAAATTTTCGAAAACATTATGAACTAGTTTTCAATACTATTGGAACAGACAACCTGGTTCCATTAGTTCTGAGTATGCTTAAGGCTGGAATCACTAATGACTTTTAGAGCTGTCTCAACATGAAAAAATCCCAAGTCGGGCTCTGCAGAGCCCGTCTTGGGATTTTTTGACTTGAAAAACTTGGGATTTTCGACTTGAAAAAATCCCAAGACAGGCAGAGAATACGTCATTTTTTCATCGAGAGAGAATGACGTATTCTCTGCCTGTCTTGGGATTTTTTCAAGTCGAGACAGCTCTAAAGTCATTAGTGATTCCGCCGTTGCAGCATTAAAGTGCTCTCCTTGGACATGTTAAGCCGCTTGAATGAAGAAACTTTAATGTGGGATATTTACCTGCCACTGTTCCAACTGTTGCGACAACTCCAGTTTCTGTTGAATGGCCTCCAAAAGTTGGCTATTGACGTTCATGACGTCGATCCTTGTTTTTGCCAACTCGATTTCAACAGCATTTTTCCTTTCATTTGAAAAAAAAAATAATTAAAAATTTCTTTAAAAAGTCTAAGATGCATTGTTAAACAAAATAAAGAGATGGTAATTTGGATGTAACCTGGTAATGGACTGATCGCGAACGTCCCAGGCTTTCCGAACTATCTCATCGGAAGAAAGTCCCGAGTCGCTGAGGTTTTGCCTCAGAAGATCACGCTCTTCGACCAGATGTTGCAGTTCGATCTGTTGAATGTTTAGCCGGCTGTTCAGATCTACTATCTGTTCCGCTTTGCGACGTCCGTCGTCGGTCCTCTGAATGACTTTTTTCTGTGTCCTCGTGAGTTCTTCACGCAACAAGTTGATGTCGCGCTCAAAGTCCTCGACTTCTGAAGCTGGTCCTCGTCCACAACTTGCACAAACCTTCAGAGAAAATACGAATACATTTACATTGTACAATTCGGCATACTGTATATAAATAAACGCTCGTACTGTTCAATGCACAAGACATTTAGTGCGACATCAAATATGCAAGTTCCAAACGTCTATTTTTCTATGGAAATATATTTTATAAGATATTCAAACTTAAAAGGAAATATTTAATATATAATTAAGAGAATAATTTCTGATAACTTAGTCAATTATTTCATAACCTCGTTTGCAAACTTCTTGTGTTTGGCCCCACTGTGTATACATTTTTTTATATTTGAGTAGGCCTAGTTAGAAATGCTTTTATTTGAGAATCCTGAAATTTACAGATTCCACTTGAAATTATTTATTTTTTAGAAAGGCCTAAGCCTACTTAAAAATAAGTTTATAGCTATTTTTAAAGGGGCTCCAGTTTTGAAATAAATTAGATATTTAAAACAAGTTTTTTATAATTCTGCATCTCTTTACAGCCCCTGTGTAGACAAAAAAATTTAAATCTGCTTTATAGTTTGCCTGGAATTCCAAACGATGTTTTATGGAGGGCCCTCCAAAAAAAAAAAGAAGAATTATCACTAACAACTTCCGGTATTCAGCAGTTATTTTTAACCATTGTTAGATACAACGGACATTTTTCAGCAACAAATAATAATTTACTAAATTAATAAACACAAACAAAAAAAATGTCATGTCGCATACAGGATTCGAACCCACAGCTGCATGTTGAGGGATGACTTTTGGCACATTCTTGCCTAGATGCTCCGGAAAGTTGAAAAAAAAGACACCAACGTGAGAAAATAGATAACTAGTATTTATGGTCCGATTCCATTCGAATAAATTTTGATAATTCTAAAAAAAAATTAAATAATTGAACTAAAATACAAAAAAAACCGTCAAATTAAACTCGAGTGCCCCTTTAAATTATCATAGCCAGCGTCACTTAAAATTTATTTATTTTAATTCTTGTTATGGGCAGCATCTACATTGTATGTATACGCGCTTACTATTGGGCGCCTCACCTCTGCGCTGTCCGCCTCCCTGAGAAGATTTTGCAGTTGAGCCCTAAATTCCTTGATGACGTCCGTTAGAAATCCCAATTTGACTCGAGACACGTCGATTTCCGGCAAAGACCCATTCGTCAACGACTTACTGCTCGCTCGTCGGCCCCTGCTCACGAGAACGCAGAAGTCGCGCAGCTGGACACACCCATCAAGGATCTCCTCGCGCAACTGTAACATATGTAAGAAAGACACGAGTGAACTGAAAGTGTTGGACAATATATTCAAACATGCGGTTTTTAAAAATGATCGAGGATTCGCGACTAACCTTTTTGATCTCGTCATCGTGGTCGTGCCCCGACGGATGCCTGAGGAGTCCTACAAGGGGCGAAGGTCCGACTGCTATGGACAAAGGAGCATCGTCGCACTCAATGTCCTCGCCTACGTCGCTACCCACGGCGTCGAATTCTACCTCCTCGCACATCTCGATCTCGTTGAGAAGCGACGTGCTCGACACGTTCACGTGGCTCTCCAAGTTCGATTGATTGAGAAAACCAGACGCGGGTGCTGAAGGCGGACGACGTTGCGACAACGCCTCCAACCGCTCATGAAGAAGGCCATTGAGCTGACGCAGTTCGTCCAAGTCGCGTTCCTGACCTCGGATCTAATTAAATAATGGGATACAAATAACAATTAGTGCAAATTCCGAGCTTTTTCTCTTGCACTTGTTAAGTATTTACATTGTCCAATTGACTCATTGTAAGAGCATGCAGACTGAGCAAGG
>JAQIYI010001985.1:0-10364 GCA_034700265.1 Polyzonium germanicum
CAATTTATGAACCTTATGTAATGCAAACGTATCCATACATTGTAGTCAAGATTCGTAACTACAATCTTGCGTCATTTGCATAAATTATTCCTGGGGCAGCTCGGCGGATGACGACTCCCGTGTACAAAAAAATAGCAATTAAAAGCGGACGAAGCGAGCGTTTTCGGCGAATACAAAAGAAATAAATAGGCTTTGAAGTAAGGAGGAGATTGATCCGAAACTAATTACTATGGTATAGGATCAAGTGATTAATTTTTATTAGTTTTTTTTAATAAAAAAAATTATACGAGCTTTGAAAGTTGGCCTGCGAATTTTGAAAACAAAATATCAGTTGGACCCATCAGGTCGAGCGGATGATCTCAGTGTCAATTCGGTCCTGTTATTTGCATGTATTGGAAAGTGAGACTTTTTGAATTGTCACTCTCTAAATCCTTCTATAGGCCAAATCAAAATAAAATGCGATATCATTAAATAGACCATAAGTGCAGCCGTTCCTTCGCATGAGCAGGACACATATGAACTGGAAAAATCGGCATTTTGTACTGTACGTATCTTGCGTACAGTGTATGTACAGACATTACGTCCATGTTCGAAATCGTGAACTACTTGCGTAAATTTAAAAACATGGCAACAGAGATCGCTAGGTTACACTGGGCAGACTCGTTAACTAGACTTCACAGCTTTGTCTTGAGATGTATTTTGGAAAAAAAGTAATAAAAAATTGAGGGGTATATGTATTTTTAATTCGTCCTCCACCCCCTTCAACCTACCATAACTGAGTTTTGGATCTACATGCAGGTCACCTGATCTAAAAGCAATAAATCGATCGCTAAAACAATATAGAGAAAATTGCCACAAATCGCTAACGAGAAAGCAACATAAGGTGGCATCAGTGATTGCCTACTGTGACTTGGATGAAGGGGCAACAAACACACCATCCAACATGTTCCTGTTGAATGCCAAAAAACTAAACGTTTTAAAAAGAAACGCAAAAAAATCCCGGCTGCAATGTGTACGCAGTTCTCCGTACACATCGCTACGGGGGATAGACGTTGTATTGTAGTTGTATACTGCAGATAGAAACGAGAGCCGTGGCACAAATTGAAGTTTCGCAGAGATTTGCCCGCGAGGCTTTGCAACTCCTAACAGAATAATAAAAAGAATAAAGAAATCAAATAAAAGAAAGAAATAAAAAATTGCGCTAACGGTAAATCTGCGCGTTAAAGTGACGAAAAATCTAAACATCAATAAGCCACATGGTGGCAATTTCACAAGAGAGGCCATTCTTTACACCCACCATCAGAAGAAGCAAAAGTATTCGTTTTTAGCTTTTATATAGCCAGGCCTAAGAGAAAGTGTGAAACCGAAAGACGAAATTACAGCAAACAACAAAGCTCGCATATTAAAGAATTACTTACGCATGTATAAGGAAGAAGAGGAGATTACTTGATAAAGTAATTAAAAGAAAATGACGTAGTACAAGGCCCTCGTCGCGACACAGTCGGTATGAGTTCTTAATTAGCATTCAAGAAAAATTTAATTAACACGGGCATTGTACTTTTTCTCTACAACAACTTCATTAAGCACAGGTATTTACTCAGAATTAATCTCAAGTGTTAGGGGAGGAGGGGCTTCCTACCTGCCCTTTTATGGCGGAATTAATGGCGGAGGTAAATAAAAAAAATTACGTTTTCAATGACGCCAAACAAAAAAGGCACAGTACATCTACGAGCGTAATTAGAAAACTAAATTACCTATTGACGTTTTACAAACAAAGAAAAAAATGGCATTCATGAAATTATGTTATCATGACGCGCTCGAATTAAGTTTAGCAAAGGCGGATTTAAAACGTCATAGAATATTGAACGTCTTAGCTACCAGCAAAACAAACAAAAATTATCTGCAGTAAGTGCAGTTGAATTCATAAAGATCGCGCATGAAGGATCACTGGAAAAAACTATCCGTAAAGAAAAACAAAAACAAAATGATTATGGTTAACTTGAGAAATAATTTCTTGGAAGTTGGAATTAAATTTCTGCCATTTTTGATCGAGTTGAGAAAACATGCTCCCAACAATGTATTTGACCTTTAAAGTTTAAGCGCATGCATGAAACAACGAGTATATGCGAGTACAGTAGCGCGATCAAATTTATGCAAATAGAATTATAATTGCATATTTATTTTATTAGGATTTAATTTAATATTCAAGTCTCACGGGAAAGGTTAAATGCGAATTCAAGTAGGCCTAGGCAAACTTTACCTTTAAATATTAAATGAGTGCTCCATTTGAATGCGGAAAAATACTGCATACGTGCATATTGTATATACGAGTCTGAATCATGATCTTCGTTTTAAATGGAGAATAATTCATTTTCAAACCAAATACCTCGAGAGTGTAATCTGATTAAAAGCCAGAATATATACATGTACACTTGCACAGGTATATTTATTAAACCTAAATAAAATGTGTTTTTATTATTATTTTATAATGAATCAATTCCTCCTTACCGGCATTTTCATCTCAAAGGACCATATGTTGCGCAAAAGATTTATATCGTAACGTGATTGGTTGATTTCGAGCAAGTTCCCGTGATGCCTAGCGACGAGTGTTGCGCGTCACACGCACGCGTTCACCGCACTAGAAATGACCCTAGTGGCAATAGCGTATTCAGCAATATCGATGAGGCAGAATAACGGTTTGGATGATGAATTGAGAAATAGGCCTTTACTAAAGCGAGTGCTAAGGCGTGGGAGGCGTCCTTAAATTTGAAGCAATTCTTTCACACGTGTTCACATCGGAAAAGTTTGGGTCGCGAAACGTGCGCAACAACAAACAACGTAAGCAAACAGAAACACACACACAAAAAAAACATTTATTTCTTCTTGGCCAATTCTGTTTTACGGTCAAAGGAAAGCTTAGATTTAAAACAAAAAGGTGGAAGTCAAGACATCGTCAGCTACAAGTAATCTTAGGCCATCCTTCTGACAGATTTCACTTAAGGTAAGAATCTAAGCCGTGTTCGAGCGAAACTACTAATTAGATGCTAATAGTGAAAATGGCCATTTAATAACGCGAACCATGAGTTAAAGTGCGGTATACTTATGAAAAAAAAAATGAACGTTTACGGTCTTTATGCTTTACCCTGTATGCCTAATATCAAGGTTATATACTTGATCCATCCAAATTAATAAAAGGCCTATGGTCTATGTATGGATCTACATGTATAATTGTATGTATGCATGTAACTACATACATGCATGTAATATGTATAAATGAGTATGTACATGTATGTATGTACTGTATGTATGTGTTTGGCCGTTCAATTTTAAATACTTCCCAATGAACTAAGCTGAAATTTGGGGATGTCAGTGATCGGCCTGACCACAGAACTGGTTCGAACAAATGGTCACAGGAATTACATCTGAAGAGGTAAGAGCAAAGGTGGGGAGGAAGGGACAAGGCTACATAGCCCCTTATACACCGGCAATCACCGCTAACCTGATTGTTTTAATGCCTTCGGTCGCGCCAGAACTTCAGAATTATCTGTGAGAATTACTTGTCGTAGACAGGCTTACAGACTAGTCAATTATATTCTAGTAGGCGTATTCCGCAAAAATTTAAAGGATTCTTTTTCTGGTACGAGCGTATTACCAGGGCAGAATAGTGGGCACAAGGGTAAAAGTGAGCAATAGCAGACGACGAATTATTTTGCATACCGGGTACCTAATTAGGCAGAACTTAAGTTAAAAACAATTAAAAATAGCGTAATAGTTAAATTAAAAGATGAAATCGATTTCATTGTTACAGATTTGCACTATTTACGAAGCATAAACCCAGATTTAATCGTCGCGTGCTTTTGCCCACTATTTTTTGCCCGGGCAAATCGGAACACTAGCTACTTATTGGCTTTGTTACACTTTAAAAAAATTGTTTATTAAAAGTTCACGTGTACTTGATCGCGGCTAATTTCTGTCTGGGGAAATGAGGTGTAACGTCATAAAATATTAACAGAGTGCGGCGAGCAATTTGGCGCGCGTAAGCGTTTTGATTTAATACCCATTACGTTAAATATTATTATATAGGCGGCATAGGACCTAACTCCTAAAATAGGCACTCTCGCGGAAAAGAAAAACGCGTTTTAATACGCTGTCGTGTTTGGATGCCATTAGAGCAGTGTAAATATAACGAAAAACAAATCGGCGAACCGCCTTTTAACGCAAAATAAAACGCCATATATTACGACACCCCCAAAAGTCCTGAATCCATAATAATAATAAATTATATGCACGGCGAGCGACAACAGTTGTAGGAAGGCCTCAAGAGAAATAACAATTTGCGAGCATACAATCATATTTTGGCTGACAAACTAAACATTGACAAATGCATTTTAACTACTTTTAGTGGGTTTAATGCACCTATAGTTAGCGATTTCAGCGTCACTGCTCATTTCAGCGATAGACTCAGCTGAGCCTGCACAATACCGATTCTAGAATAATTCTGCCTGAAAGCAATTAACGAATTGGAGTTTACGTTCTCTCTTGTTAGCGTAAAAGCTTAAATGCCTTTTATTTTTAATAAAAGTCAAACTAGTTGAAAACATGAAATTGAATTCTGGCAAGTGTGAATGATTTAATGAAGCTACCTTTTACGAATTTAATCTTCTTAAGCCACGAGTATTTGAACTTTTTCTAAGTGAGAAAGATAACAAACATGTGATGTATACTTGTATATAGGCCTACGAGATTACGCAGAGCATTGCAAACGAGGGCAATCCTCGGTAGTCATTAGCGCTATCTACACCTAACAGATACCGCCAATTGGAAGGGCTGCGATTTTTTTTATACATTTAAAATTTGCACGTTCATTTGCTTATATGCACTAACTTGGAAACAATTTAACATGCACCAAAAGTGTACTTCTATTGTTGTGCTATTTTTGCCTAATTTTTTCATACAAATGAGTCATTTTGTGCATATTTTAATACATGTATAAAAAATATTGTGCATATTTTCTTATGCATAAACCTGTCAATTTTTTCAGATTTAAAAAGTTTTTTAAGCTTAAGCGGCAAGACCTATTTAAAGATTTAGAAAATAATTGTAAACTTGCTTAAAATCACGTTATTACGCTTATCTCAGACCAAATAAACAAATAAAATCACCGATTCGTTTGCCTAGTTAGGCACTGAGGGTAGACATACACTTGTATATAGGCCCGTTTCTAGCTCAGCTATTTAGGGCTGAAATTCTGAAACGCAATCAACAGATTATAGTCGTAGTAAGGACAAAAGCAAGGCTAGTTTTGCAATCACTCAGCTTTCAGGCTATACAATGCCGCCTGGTTGCATCCGAGTTTCTTTAATACTTTTCGGTATTGACGTAGGCTATATTGGCAGATTGGTAGGAAACGCCAAAAGTGCTATTAAAGTTAAACTTATGTGTATTGAAGCAAAAACAACAAAAGAAAAAAACAATGAGAAATGGAGGACACCATTGTTTGCGTGCGTGTGTATTTCGGGCGTGTGGAAGCAATTTCCATCGATTCGGAAAGAAATTTCGAAATGTATTGAGTGAAATTAAGAAAGTTGGCTATATATAGGACCTGCTTGGTTGCACGCAACTGTTTATTCGACGGTCAAATTTAAGTTAAGGCCCAATGCGAGCGTTAACGACAGTGAAATGGCTTTCAAGTTATCAGTCGAGATACAGATTGCACACAAAATTGCTTCTGGTTGGAACCTATTAGGCCTATAAAAGCGATTTTCACACTTGCCTATCTCTATATATGGTCTATAAAACAACCCGTAATACCAAACCGCAGAAGAAGATGGAAAAATAAAAAAAAAACATGTAGAAATAAAACAAGATTTTTTGAATAGGTCTACTTTCCAAAAAAATCAACATGCGCACACCTCAGTTCGTAAATTACGAGCGTACATCGAAACGGTACCTGATCAACCGTTGTGGGTAACATGACGCCGTTGGTCGACGAGGGAAAAACTGTAATAGACAGATTAATAGATTTTCGATAGTTTTGGACAGAAATTGACACACAAGTGTGCACTTATGCATATATGTACCTTGTAAGCATGAAGGCACAAGCCACGAATCCAGCACCAACCAGAAAGCACAGCCCATGAAGGATATGTCGGGTCAGAGGGTATAGTTGGTTGAATATCAGTGAACCAACTAAGACGAATATGTTTTCCACGGTGGCCAACATACTAAACAATTGACCTTAAAAAAAAAAAAAGCCAAAATGAATGAATAAATAAATCGATAAAGAAACTTTAAGAAACTTGAGCTGGGCTTAGTAAGATCATCTCAAGTGAAGTTTAGTTCAAGAACGCCTTTGTTTCCAATGCTCGAGTCTGGAGTAGATACGAACGTGGCTAACAATTTAGTCACCTTAATTATAGGCCTTAGGGAGCAAAATCTCTGACTTGAGACTAGGATTTAGTTTAGTTTCCTTCAAGCAGTGCTGATCAACTGCTTATTATAAACCTTATAGCCTTAATTATATCAGACTAAAAGCTGGAACCATCCTTCAAATGCGATTAAAATGTGAAATATAAATCAAATTTCTGGGAATACTTCTTAATTCGCATTACTAAAGGGTATGTTAAACTATAAAACAAACCTTGCTCGGTGCTATCCACGAGCTTGGACAGCATAGAACGATAACAAGGCGCCGGAAATATTGCGAACAAAGCAACCAACGGAACTGAAAATGAAACAAAATGTAATTTAAGCAACTTCTGTATAAAAGGATCAAACTCCAATGCAATCATACCGCAAAACATCATTGTGGTCGTTGTGCTCACTGCCAAAAGGACGAGACCGGCGGCTCGAGAGAGAAGCCCCATGAGGACGAGCGTTGTGTCTCTCAAGTGCAAATATCGTCTCATGAGCGGCAGACCGAAAAGCAACAGCGCAGTGCCCAGTCCTTTCTGCAAGCTCTGATACTGACTGTAAGTCAGGTACTTCCAGGAGAGTGGCGCGTCTTTGACGTACAGAAATAACACGTCATTTTCGGCTAAAGGAAACATTAAAAATAAAACAAGTTAAAACCTTCGTTTTTTATTAAGACTTGAGCTGTGCTTAGTTACTAGGCCTAGCTAATCTCGAGGCAAGTTTAATTCAAATCACAATTGTGTTGCCGCATGCTGCAGCATGGAGTAGACTTGAACTTTGCTAGCTATTTAAGATCACATTATAGACCTTAGGGAACATAATCTTTGACTTGAAACTAAGGCTGGTATCCCTAATGGCTTAGTCGAACAGTTGTGCACGACTTGAAACAAACTAAACTATTTAAATTCTAGTCTCAAGTCAAGGATTTTGTTCCATAAGGTGTATAAAAAGTTAAGCACTCGTTCAAGAATACTCGATACTTCAGCTTAGGGAACTAAGACACGTTCAAGTCTACTCTATACTGAAGCATAAACTAAAGCGTGACCCTTAATTTAGACTAGACTTGAGATGAGCTAAACTATGAGCTTGTCAGCTCAAGTCACCAGCCTAGATAAATTAGATCAGTTAGTTTCAAGTAGGCTAGTGTCCAAGTGTTCGTTATACCCCTTAGGGATACTCCATAGGGAACGAACTCCAAAGGATTACATTAATTGGAAAGTCAGTCTCTAGTCTTCCTTTATAACCCTTAGGGATACCTGCAGCCTAAGGCACGTACTTGAGTAAGACAGACTCGAGTCTGTGGTTAATGAATATATTCATTAACCATGCACAGACTCGAGCCTGTCTTACTCAAGTCATCCCTTTGCACGTAAAAAATTCCACAATCCAGTCTCAAGATTGAACGTGCGATCTTGAGAATGCACGTGGGGTCAGTAATGGAATTTGATGGTTACTTCTAAAGTGCTTCTAAAGTCTTGAGTAGGTCAAGCTTTGGTTACTGATGGAAAAATGAGAAATTATATCTAAACCTGCTGATGCGAGAATGACACAAATGAACGCTAGTGTGGCCATCAAGACGTAGATCTTCTTGCGACCCTCGCGCTCCTTGAAGCACGCCACGAATCCTTCGTAGATGTAGCCAAAGTTGCACAACCTGTTCAGACAGCTGGTCGATGCAGCTGGCATCAAGCTCGACGGCTGCAGCTCGGTTGCAGCGATCGCCATGCCGGTCGGTTCGACGTCGACGCTTCGTTGAACGGGCGCGGCCGCGGCGCCGTCGTCGATGCGGAAGACGATGTAGAGAACGACCGCCGAATTGCACGCGAGACAAAGCAGGAAGACGTAGACGTAATTGGTGGCTTCCAGAAGGTACCTTTAATTAATTAATTATTAATTTAATTATTTAATAATTTAATTATTAATTTAATTAATTATTATTGTTATTATAATAACACAATAATAATATATTTACCTGAACAAATAAAACAGGGACCATATAATTTACTATAATAAAGGACCAAACCACTAAAACAAATTTCACATTACCCGCTGACGAGCGGTCCCAGGGTCGCTCCCAAGAAGGTCATCGATTCGAGAACGGCCACCCTGGAGGTGCGATCTTCGACCGCGCTCACGTCGGCCAGGTAGCTCATGACGGACGCTATGAAGACGACGAAGCCGCCGCCCAAGCCCGTCACCAGGTTGGCGACGAGCAAGTAGACGACGGGCGAGTCTCTGAAGTGCGCGGCGAACATGTAGATGAGATAGCCGAGGAGCGTGGAGAAGGCGGACAGCAGCATGGGCAGCTTGCGTCCGTGCTCGTCGCTCCAGCGGCCCACGTAGCTCGCCACCAATATGGACGGCACGAGCAGCGCGAAGTTGTTGTACAGCATCCACCGCGAGCCGTGCGTTTGCGAGAACGTGCGCACTTGGTCCGACATCTGGCTACACACCTGATGGTCGCCGTACTCGACGTAGCACACCTTGTAGTAGAGCAGGTCCAGGTAGGTGCCGTACTCGATGAACGAGGCCAACATGAAGAGGAAGAGAGCCGGCTCCACCGTCACTCTTCTGGCCGCCGAGCGCACCAGCCCATCATCAGACATCCTAAAATTGACGGCAAAACCTGGAACGAAAGAACGGAGATTCGCATCTCTAAGGATTATAACGAACGCTCAAGCACTGCTTGAAACAAACTAAACTAAATTCTCGTCCCAAATCACGGATTCTGTTCCCTGCTGGTGTCTACAAAGTTAGCCACGTTCAAGTTTACTCCATGCTGCAGCTTTTTAGCGAATTGAATCGTGACCTGATTTGCATGGACTAGACTTGAGATGAGCTAAACTAAGCTCTGCTCAAGTCTACTCCATGCTGCAGCATATAGCGAATTGAATCGTGACCTGATTTGGACTAGACTAATTGAGATGAGCTAAACAGAGCTCTGCTCAAGTACCGGTAATACGTTTAGGCGTTGATGAGCCGAATTAACCATTTGATAAACTAGTTTATCAAATGGTTAATTCGGCTCATCAAGTTCAAAAACACTTAAATATTCAATCTGGTAGCCTTATGGTCAAAATTCATATTAAAGTGTTTTTGAAGTTAAAGTTGTAAAGTTAAGGTGAAGTTGAAGTTTGCATGACCTTTCCAATGTGTAAGCACAGTAAGCACAGTTAATTCTCTATACTGTGGTACCGGCCGGTACCACAGTACCTACCGGTATAGAGTACTCTATAGAGTAGCATGCAAGATGAGAAACTGCTTTTACATATGAAAGGTCAAACTGTTACGGTACATGGTATTCCTATGGAATATATAGTATTCCATATATCAGTTTGACCTTTCCATGTAGACGGCTCTTGGGTGTTCTTTAGTAAGAACACTATTTGTACATCAGATTTTAGCCAACAAATGCGTAGCCTATCAGCTAGGCCACTATGAATGTGTGATCGTGTGTTATGATTATTTTGGTCTACGATATGGAAGAGCGCACGATCGAGTGTCACGTGAGACGATTGCTAGAGAGTGTCACGTGGGACGCTAAGGAGTAGTGTCACGCGGAAGTGATGGTAGCTTATTTTATTTCAAATAAATGCTAAAAACAGGCATTTTTATTGCAAAAAAATATCTAAAATTACAAAAAATAATTTTTCAAAGAATAAAGCGATTTTAAAAATCTAAAACTAAAAAAGTCAAATTCTTGTCGCTTCCCCTTTAATAACGCGACGGTATTCTGTGTGCGCGAGTCTGTGAGTGCATTTTTCTAGGGTTCTATTAGCAAACGCGCGTCCATTTGGGCTAGCGATGGTAAAAACCGCAATGGTTTTTGCCTTTTTGGTTCTTCATGGGAAAAAAAACCAAAAAGCCTCGTGATTTTTCAGGGTGCTTCCTATGAAAAAGCAAAATTTAAGCCACGTTAAATGTTTTTTTTAATCACCCTAATTAATTCA
>JAQIYI010001986.1:0-10357 GCA_034700265.1 Polyzonium germanicum
AGAAAAATTTAATTTATTCGAATTTTCCAACCCGTTTGACGTTATTAACGTTATTGACGTAATGTTACCCCTTTAATTTAATTTTGGACTGCTCCAGCTTCCAAAGCTTTGAAAAGGTATTGAAATTTTGAACATGAAACAAGGCTGTGAACAAGGAATTTTCGTTCGCGCGAATTTCGCATAACCTTCGACGAGAAAATGCCTATTTCTTACCTTCGAAAGAGCGAAAATCACCGCAGAACGGCGAGAAGAAATCGACCGGCGGCGGCAAGTCGAGGCGCGCTAAAGGATTCACGACTCCATCATTAAAGTAGTTCCCCTTGTGACGTCCCAGTTCTAATTTGGCTGTAACCATCCGCGTTCGTTTTATTTTGCTTGATTCGTTGATTTATCCATCGTAATGCTGATTGAAATATTTTCACATTCAATCACAACCATAAAACTAAACCAAAATCATTTCTCAAAAAGCGGATTTAGTTTTTTTTCTGCTATTTAAGTTGTTTTTTTATAACAGGGATCTATTTTCTTGCGTTTGCGCAAGCGCATTTAAAACTACCATGTGCTCTGCGCCGGATGTGGTTCTTGCGTTGCGAATTATTTCCGTTTCCTGTTGACCTCATTTGCGATTTTTGCGGGGGTTGGATCATATGATCGTCGATATTTCACAGTCATTTACTTCGCTGCTTCCTTCTATCTGGTAAATTGACAACTCATTTTGAATATTCTTCGAGTGCGTATTTAACAACTTAACCAAATTGTATAAGTATGCTGGGCCTAGTTTCCCCAGTGATGGCGTAATTAGTAGGCCTAATGAGTCACCTTATTATGAAGACCGACCGTGCGTGTCACCTTTGTTGAACCCGCCAAAAATTGCTTTCTAATTAATCATTTAGGCAGGTATCGCTAGGCCAATTGAGGAAAACTTGAACATTACTTGAGTTTGACTACCCCGTAGCATTACATTCTAAAGCCAGTCTCAAGTCGCGCTCAAGTTTTGCTTATAATGCCTTAAGAGGGCGTAGGCATACCAGCCGCTCCCTCGCGCGAGGGGACACCTGGGGGAACCGCGTGCTTTTACCAGGGGCCCATCGGCGGTCAGCCAACGACTGTGGATATATATAGGGAGGTTAGATTGGAAAGCTAAGCATTTGTCATTTAATAGACCAGTTACTGTGATGTCTGTACCCCTTCAAAACATGCATCTTATGGAGTACATTAGTAGAGTAATTTGCCTAATTAAGACCTAAATGTTATACCTACATGTAAGTGTAACTTGGGTAGGCCTTAGTGGGCTAACTGAATGGCACAAATTACATATGCAGCACCGGCCCCTTGTATTATGGGGCAGTCACTTCTCCCTCCCTAGATCGAATTCGCGAGATAATTCACCCATTCAGTTTGTGCGTGCATTGATTAAATTGAGTCGTCATTTGAGATGATTTGGACATCGTTAGCACAGGCTTTTTATAGTCTTTTATAGACGTATATCGTTCACGTGTCTCGCGCATGCATCTGTAGTTTTCTAAATAGGGCCAGCCCTAATTCATACACCCATGTGTCTCGCTTATATCAATTGGCAAAAGTTTTATTCTACTCAATAATACATGTAATTAAGAAGGCGTTTCGTTTGTAGCGCTAACGGTTATAAGATATGCTTGAACGCAAATTGAAACAGTTTAACTAGGCCTACACAATATTACAGTGGAAAGACAGCCTCAAGTCGCTTTCAAGTTTTCCTAAGGCTTAATTATAACTCGCTTAGGTATATAAGCCTAAGAAATAAAGCCCCAACAGGTCGACCATAAGTGGGTAGCCTATGATCGACGTCGATCGACCTCACCGTTGGATTTGTGCCTCTCTTGGACCTTTATCGGACGCACGAAGGCCTGCACCGTCGATGCGCCGAAAGAGTAATGTTCGAGTCGTGCGTCACGTACGAAGCTGGGATCGTCGAGCCCGTTGACTTCCCGCCGACAGACAGTCCCGTCTGGATTCTGGGAAGGCAGTACAGCGCCAAGTACGGTGCGTACATTATTCAGGTCAAACTTGTAAGTCTGTGTGCTTGTGTTTGTTTTGCTCATTCAACGAAACTTTCAGATCTTGATGAACTAAGGGCTGACGTAAGGTCAAAGATTTGGCTCACCTACAGAAGGAACTTTCCTCCAATAGGTAGGCCATTTAACATAGCGGTACCTTAAGACAACATTAAGCTAACTTTTCAGAAGAAAATATTTGTTAATGTTTAGTTACAATTAACTTTTCTACTCCGAATGCTGTATTGCTCTATTCTTTGTTAAAGTTGATTGCTCTTGTTTATATGAAGGTGGGGATGGTCCAACTTCTGATTGCGGATGGGGTTGTATGTTACGCTGTGGCCAGATGGTGCTGGCCGAAGCATTGGTCAGGCTACACTTGGGTCGAAGTGAGTAGACTGGTTTCGTCATTTTAGGCCTAAATGGAGCCATATTCCTCAAATATCAGAAAAGATTACATACCACCTGCACTACTGTTACAATTTTAAATTTTATTTTGGACAGATTGGCAGTGGGAACCAAAGCGCTTAGATTCAAAGTTCAACAGAATTTTGAAGATGTTTGAGGATAAAAAGAATGCAATTTATTCCATTCATCAAATAGGTGAGTCAAGCAGTCGTATTAATTTGCTTGTTATTAGGAACATAAGCTTATCGGTTGAATTATTTTCATTTCAGCCCAAATGGGAGTGTCCGAAGGCAAGGAAGTCGGGCAATGGTTTGGACCGAACACAGTAGCTCAAGTGCTGAGGTGAGTAACGTTCTTATAGGCCAACGCATTCTTATTGAACATTTTCTAAATAAAATGGACTCATTTTTTTCGAAGGAAATTGTCCTTGTACGACGAGTGGAGTTCAATGGTTATTTTCGTTGCAATGGACAACACAGTCATCATAGACGAAATAAGTAAGGTTTAACAGAATTGGACGCCGAAATTCGTGTGCACCAATTGTTAAAATTACGACTTTGATGCAATTCAGAGATGCAATGCTCGCGGAGACGTGTTTCGTCCAAAGAAGATGAGGACAAAGACCAAGTTCGGCGCGCTGCAGCTGCAGGCAAAAAGCGGCATCAACGAAACGGTTTTCCAGTTGCGAGCGATCTCGGAACCACGTCCAAGGCCTTTGAGGACGCTGCAACCGCTGCTCCGGCTACCAGTAGTTGGAGTCCTTTGCTCTTGTTCGTTCCACTTCGACTGGGCCTCAGCGACATCAATCCAATTTACGTGCCCGGCTTAAAGGTGAATATGCAATCATTAATTGATGATCAAGCTTGTCTCAGTTTCTCTTATCATTTTTATTATTTTCTATTTCTAGAAATGTTTCACGTTCAAACAGTCTTTGGGGTTGATTGGAGGAAGGCCAAATCACGCCTGTTTTTTCATAGGTTACGTTGGTGAGTCGCTTTAATTGAGCCTTATGTCATAACTTAAGCATTTTAAGGAGACCTATTTTGAATATTAATATATTATTATTAATATCTTAGGTTTGTTAACATTATTGAATTTAATATTCTTGACGATTTATTAAGGCAACGAGTTGGTCTACCTGGATCCTCACACCACACAGCAATCCGTGTGCCTCGACTGCTCGGATCCGTCTTGCTCGAAAGAGGTGGCCGGCGAGACTTACCACTGCTCGTTCGCCAGCCGCATGGACTTCCTGCAACTCGATCCTTCGGTGGCGTTGGCGTTCTTCTGTGAAACGGAAGCGGAATTCGACGACCTTTGCGATCGAGTTCATAGGGTCAGAACAGCACGTACATTCACTATTCTGCTTATCAACATGCGTGGTTTTCATGTGGGTTATAATTTTGTTTCAGTCCATCGTGGCGGAGGAGAGCACGCCATTGTTCGAAATTTGCAAGGAAAGAAAATGGCTCGGATTGGACGCCATGGGCGGAGTGACGTGCACGACGGTCACCGATCACAACGGAGGCGAGTCTCTTAAGTTTGTTATCAATCGTAATTAGGCGAGCACCACTGGCCATCTCTCCAGGCCAATGCGCTGGACAATTTCCCTTCGAGTCAAATTTATTTGTTTTCAAATTTTGGTCTCCAATTTGCAGAGTTCACCGTCATCGATACCACACGGAACTACGATACCTCGGACGATGAATACGAACTATTGTAGTGGCCATTGTTCAATCTGTCATACAGTTCAATTGCTCCACAACTTGCAATTAATCGATTCATTTGCGAGTGCTTCATATAAGCTTTTTGGATGAGTTTTTTATTCGCTAAATTTGCCTTGCCTCAAGCACGATGTGGCATGTAGAGTAATTATTAGCGCCGCGTCCTACGCAGGCCTATGCGCATTGCAGAATGAACAAACCTTGCCGATGCGCGGCTTATGATTATTTATAAGTTTATTACTTCAAAAGATTTTAAATGAGTTGTGTACAAAGAAAAACGTTATTGCTGCTGGTGCGCGCGCGCGATGATTATTTGCTTCTGAATTTTCAGTTATTTAATTATTCTTAATTCTCCTTTTCATATTTATAATATATTCAAGCTGTAGAGATGTTTCTAACTAATTTTAGAAATTATGTACATGTAATTAGAAATAAATTAATTCCATTAGCTTTTATTTCTTGAAAACTAGTTTGTTCATCTAAATCAAAGGACTGGTTAGCTTCGGGGCTTACGTCCATGTATTATTGGGCGCTACTATTGCCAAATTCAGCCACCGCACAGAATGGCGCTGCTTCAACCTGTGTCGGCGCGCTGCCTGATGCGTAGACTGACATTTGGCGTGTGGCTGGCGACACTGCTTATAGTGACGTAACTTCCTGCGGCGGTGGCCGTCTGTGGGGTAGCGAGAACGACTCCTTTTTGAGCTTTTTGGGAATCCCAGCTTGTCGACCGTCCTCGTCCTGAAGAAAAGTGAGGAAAAACTACGAGGATCAACAGAAAAGGCCGCGCATGCTTTGCAATACATTTTGTCAGGTAACTTTTCAATTCCAATTACCGGTCTCGACTGTCTTAGCGAGCACGATCACGTCCACTTCCGTTGTTTGTCTCGCGGTCGTCGCCCTTCCATCAGGTCAGGGCCTGAATCCCTTCAAATCTTCAATCGCCTTCCTGCACTCACTTTTGAATCACTAATCTATTCTGGTCAGTATCTGATGGTCATTTGCAACTAGGGATGGCAAAAAGCCAAAAAAAAGTGGTTTTGGGTTTTTCATACGGTAGGAAAACCCCCAAACCACGATGGTTTTAGGGTTTTGGCGCAAATTTCATGTGAGTGACGGCTTGAGGCCAATAGTCAATAGTAGGCCTAGGCCTAAGCCTAAGCGGCTACCTAATATGTCACGTCCAGTTAATTAGGCCCTGAGTCTCGTAAGTCGTAACTAAAGTAAACTATACGTAGGCTATACTATACTAACGACTAATGTTGCAGTTACATGTAGGCCTACTAGCAGTACCGATGGTGGCGCATTTTTTACTTCCTATAGGCCAACATGCTGGTTGTCCATGGAGGACGGCGTACGTCTTTCCGCCCTTTGGACATTCAAAAACCATGCAAGCAAGCTGATGACTCAACTATTTCGTAACCATATCCTGGCCTAGGCCTATATAGTCAGCCTGGTGCTGGAGAAATACTTGAATCATGCCGATGGATGCTTTAGCGGTACATGTAGGCCTACTGATTTTTGAATGTCGAAAAACGCGAACGTCGAGGGAACGTCCAATGCGGAGGAGGAGATCCCTGATTGCGTTCAAGTCCAAGCTGGGCCTATATATATAGGCCTAGGCCTTTGTCCTTTTTGCCGGATATGTCCTGTGATTTGACTGACCGGCATAAGCCATGCCATGATATAAGTTTGAGCATGCTCAGACACGCTTCCTGATGAAGAAAGCGATGGCCTGCAGTGACAGGCTGCATGTATTTGTACCTGCATGGTAGGATTGGTACTTTATGTAGGCACAGTACCGGTAGTGGCTGGACGCCTACATTATCGAAAATCTTGAATTCAAGAGAGAATTTGCCCATCGATACAAAAATATTCCCCTGCGGGGGGGGGGGGGGGATTTCCTTTTCCCTTTGTACTTCAAATTTCCAGAAAAATATTTTCTTGATAAATACCGCTAACATACAGGTAAAGTTAAGTGTTTTTGAAATTTAAAAAAAAAGTGTAAAAAGTAGGCCCACCAATAATGTAGGCTAGGAATTTAGGAAACTAAAAATTATTTTGAATAAATTCTCGCTTGGACATAATGAAATTATGAAACTTTAGTTTTGTACAATTCCCCTCAGATAAACAAAAGTCTGAATTAAAACACTGGTAGAAGTCCTGCATGCCTACGTGCCCAGATGATAAATCTTATGTGCATGGGCAGGTTACAAATGAGTCATAGGCCTAGATACAGTAGGCCTATGTGTCACCTGCACAAAGCTTATTGGTGTTTGTGTCAACTAGGCAGTTATTACAGGGCACAATATATGTGATCACTAGAAACCAGAATCGGCTGGGCTACATGCCTGTACCACGTACCGACGAATTTCATTTGAATTAAATTCGTTAAAATTAAGGTTACCGTACCGGTATTAACTTGGCCCAAGGGAATTTAATTGAGTTCTTGGCCGTGTGTAGATAATTTCTCGTATTTTCATTAAACGAAATTGAGTGGTCGTTCGCCGGTGCTCGGCTTGGAATTCGCACATGTGAAACGGGTTCTAAACACAGCAGCTAATTTGCGTATAATTTCGCATGTAAATCATATTGTAGTTGAGATCGAAGGCCATGCATGGATTGCAGAAGCTTCGAGCGGATTAAATGACGACTTATTGGCGGACGTGGGTCGATCGACCCCTCTTTTGACGGATGGACGATCGGTCGGGCGTATACGCCCTTCGTCAACGGCAGCTCAGCGCGTTTTATCGCATCGTCCACGTATAAACGCCTACATACGTCTGTTTGTTTGGTTGCGTTGCGCTCGCAATTCATGCATGTTTGATGTCCTCGCGTGGGTAGGCTTGGCCTCACACTAGCTCTGAGCTATTTTTGTCCCACTGGGGCGGCCAGCAATTCACGTAAGCTTACCGCCACATTTACGGAACGACACGGCCCAAATGTAGGCCTACGTTTTTACGACAATCATGCGCATATCGTACGCTAGCACTTTTTACGTTGCGAGTGATGATGTACGCCTAGTTGTTGTTGTTTTCAGTTTTGCTTTTTCGGAGGTCGCTGCCTCCAGGCTCCAGTTAGCTTCTCTACGACCTACATATGCGCCTGTTGGCTTCTGAAAGCCTTGCAGTTAATGATCGTCTTCAGCAGTAAAGTCACCACTCATTATGTGTCACCCTGTAAAGCTGCTGCAATTTATGCATGCTGATTAATGGTTTTTTAATTGCAGATTTGACAAGCTGAGTGAAACAGTCACGCCTACGAACTAGGCCTAGCTAACTGGAAGACAGCTAGTGGACGCGAGAATGTCTTCTGGACGTCCGATCAAATGCGTCGTCGTGGGCGACGGAACGGTCGGCAAGACGTGCATGGTGGGCTAAATAATAATAACACCAAGTCGTTTGATAATTTACCCGCTTACCCAGTATAATTATTGTGAATTTCATGCAGTTGATTTCATACACGACGGACAGCTTCCCTGGTGAATATGTGCCCACAGTGTAAGTGCCAAAGCATCCATGACCAACCAAGACCTTTGGTGTTTAAAACTGTTTATGGATAGTGGATACCAAGTTTAATCTTTGACGTTGTACGTACATTTTAGATTCGACAACTATTCGGCAGCCATGATGTGTGACGGAATTCCAGTCAGCCTTGGTCTGTGGGACACGGCTGGTCAGGAGGATTACGACAGGCTACGACCTCTCAGCTACCCACAAGTAGGCCTTGACTAAATGATGTCGACCAAGTTCAGCTGTAAGCTTTTAAAAGCGAACGTCGTCTATTTTCTGCGTTTCAGACGGACGTGTTCCTCATTTGCTTCAGCATCGTGAGTCCGTCGTCGTTCGAAAATGTCACGTCTAAATGGTACCCTGAAATTAAACATCACTGTCCGGACGCTCCCATCATATTAGTCGGTCAGTGTTCTTCGAGATTTTGCACTATTTCTTAAATCCTTCCTTGTAAATGTCGCCTTTTGGTAAACTAACAAACCAGGAACCAAAATGGATTTGCGCGAGGACAAGGAAGTGCTGACGCAACTTTCGGAACAAAGTTTGTCTCCAATTAAACGAGAACAAGGTCAGAAGCTGGCGTCCAAAGTGCGCGCCGTCAAGTACCTCGAATGCTCGGCGTTGACGCAGCGCGGACTCAAGCAGGTAAGACTAGTTCCCATGTCCTAACGGGTTCCTAAAGAGTTCATTTTTAAAAATATACATGTATTTTAAATATGCCTACAGTTTTTTTATCTAAATTTTAGAAATTGGTCATTTAATTTTTAGGTTTTATTCATTTAGTTCTTATCCGTAATTTTTAACTTGAAAAAAACCTTTTCAACTTACTATTTTGAAAATAATTAGTGTGCATTTTACCCAGCTAAGGGCTACATGTGCTCAATTGTGATTTGTAATCCTTTTTGCATTTTTGTGAATAGGTTTTCGACGAGGCCGTTCGTGCGGTGCTTAGGCCAGAACCCCAGAAGCGTCGCCAAAAGAAATGTGTCCTCTTTTAATTCAGAGTTCAGACGCCGCTGAAACGAATAGGAGGATATTGCAGCCTATGTCACTCTCCCTGTTGGTGAGTTAATATCTAGCTCCATGCCTTCGTAGCTCTATTCTATAATTATCAGCGAAATGCACCAAGTACAGCCATTCATAGACGCGATGTCCGCCGAGGTCGCGCATTTCCTAGTAGACACGTTGAAAGAATTCGTTCGTCCTTTGGAAATTACCACGGAGATGATAATGATCATCAAATCATTTTTTTTTAATCTGAGCAAATTAACTAATTGTTTACTTTGACGTTCGTACGAATTCCAAACGTCATTTAATCACCGATGGCAATACTCTCTTATCGAATTAATTATTGTTTGTTGCATTCAGGGAATCGCGGGCGAACGACTTTCATGCAGCTGAATTAATAGCAATTAGATAAATTATCTACAATTGAGCTGATATTAATTGCAATTTCGACTTAAGAAACAAAAAATAATGCCTTTCATCGTGGGCCTACTTACATGTAGATATAGATATTATACTTATTCAATTAGGCTTATTTGTAGTCACCGTGATTGACTCGTAATAATTGTCGGGTGCATCTGAAAAGCTTTGAAAAGTTGGACAGTAATCGATCAAACAAAATTATTAATTATTTAATTAAGTTATTCTTGCTTTTCTTTTAATGAAAATCGACCAATTCGGCCCAGTTCTCGCTTTTTCTTTTGGTTTTTCATCAATTTAGCGATTTTATTTAGTCAAATAGTCATGTGGGAGGACAAATCTAGTGTGAAGTTGCCAATATTATTTCCTGATGATATGAGAGATTTTAATCATCGAACAACGTAGTTCGTTCACACCCAGACTAGAGAATTTATTCTTAGTTCACACCATGTTCCGACTAGAAAGGTTAACTACACATAAATATTAAACCGCATTATAGTGGTCCAGGTGGGCTATTTAAAGACCCTTTCTTGCCAAAAAAGCTATCAGAATGTACATGTAATTAAATGCCCCTAGCGGAGAATAATTTTAAATGATCCTTACTAAACATTAACAGTATTTAACTTATCTCGCTAGAACATGATCTTTTAATCGGGCATGCGAATTAGCATCGTATTACTGAACCGTTTAACAGAACTGTTTGAATAGTTTGATTCAAATTTTTCAAACAAATCAATACAGTTTTTTGCGATCGACTTATGGATATTAATTCATTTGATGACTACTGCGCGTGGCCAACTTATTGTTTTTATTATTATTAGATGTAGTTAATTAATTTTGTTTTATTTCATCATTTAAACTAACTGCATTCTAGTCTTCTCACGTATAATATTGTATTTGTATTTTATAATTAATTGTGTGTTCAGTTTGTCTATTTGATTACGGTACTGCCAAGTAAATTTTCTTTTTCTGATTTTAAATTTCGCCGTTTTAATTCATTCTAATTTTAAGTCTTTCTAGTTTTCATTTAAGATTTTAGAAAAGTTTCGCTAATTTATTTTATTTTTAACAAAAGCAATGTCAACAAAGACATGCAGTTTCTGGAATAGAGCCAAAAATGAAAAAATAAATAAATTTTATTTAAAATTAGAGGTCTAAACTGATTCTAAAATATTTTTTTTATTAATATTGTTTTATTTCCACGGTAACAACTACGGTACAATTCCAAATAAACTAATTAACTTAAATCTAAATA
>JAQIYI010001987.1:0-10355 GCA_034700265.1 Polyzonium germanicum
AGTGAATAATTTCACGCAGTCTGTCCTTGAGCAAAACTATTACTCAAATAACTAGTTCAATATGAGGCCTAATGGTTTTTTTTTGTGTGCACAAAATAACAAAAATAATAATAATAATGATCCGACAGAAAGCAGCGCCGATGGGCGTTCAAAGAAAGAAAAAAAAGATACTTTTCAGTTGATACTTGTCTTCACCAACTCTATACTTTAAAATCCTTTCTTCCGCTCCATTCCTGCATGCCTAATAAATATCCAACCAGCATTTAGTTACGGTTCCACCTATAGGCCTACGTCGTTTTCACTTTTGCGGTTCACTTCCGGCTTAAATTGAATGCGTATTATTTAAGCATGGTCTCCCACTTGCCTGACGACTCTTCAGTTAGGCCTATGACTAGCCTGCGCGAAATTATGCAAATTTAAAGCCTGGGTAAGCGACGCCGATTTTCAAAGCAAAAACCAACCGTTCGTACGATGAAACACCTTAGACGACGACATTCTACGATAATATTTTTCCTTTTATAACGTTAATTTCATTTTATACGCTGAATCAAACGTGCTTTCAAATTCCCTCACGGGAGGCGCCATTTTGAAAACCAATGACCCTGAAGCTTTGGTTTTATTCCACGATTTATTGTACGATTGAAGGCGCATGACGTGTGTCACGTGAGACGCCAGAGTCACGTGGCGCATCTCGATGAAGATTATATCGTTTACCGGAAGTGAAGGGTTATTATATTATTTCAAATACATGTAAATGTTATAAAAATAGTCATTATTAGGTCTATTGCAAAAAAAAAATCTAATGAGAAAAAATATCTTTAAAAAAATAGACCTAAAACTCTAAAAATTTAAAAATCTAATTCTAAAAAACCTAAAAATCTAATGAGAAAAAATATCTTTAAAAAAATAGACCTAAAACTAAAAAAAAGTCAAACTTCTTGTCGCTTCCGGGGCTTCCCCTTTAAGAAAATTGTAAGTTTTATGCTTTTAGAAACGGCTTAATATGCATTATTCGTTTATATAATGCTTTGAAATAGGCCTATTTTGAGTGCAAAATTTGGTTTCCACTGTAGAGGGAGTGTTGAACTTTCGAATGAAAGTTTTTGGGGTTTTTTATTTAGAAATTAAATTCGGACAAATTTTGTCAATCTTTTTGAAGCTTGTTTGACACAATGCAGCAGTGCTTTTTTTATCTTTGTTCCCGTCCGACGATCTTTCGCGTCGTCTTCTTTCAGTTCAGTTCCGCCTGATGTATTTTTACCAATTTTCCATTAGATATTTGGATGTTCTTTTTTTCCTATGCATGACAAATTTTAAAAACCTATAAAAGAAACTAGGCATAGCCAGACTCGATCACAGTTTGACAATGATTTGATTTTGGATTTTGGGTTTTTGGTGGCGTCACACAGTCGAAGGGCGCCCACGCAGGCACACGAGCCTTGCCTTTATTTCCAAATCTACCTTTTGTAAAAAATATATATATACCTATATATACCTTGTATAGTATATATTATTGTTAAATAGGCCTAATGAGTTATATATTGTTTGATGTAAAAAGAGTAGGCTACGCAAAGCAAAGGCAAGCAGGGCTGCGCCTTGCTACAGCCTTGCGTTGATGTGTGGAAGAGCTCCTCCTTTATTAGACAATTTTATCTTGTGTATTTGTCGATTGTGGGCCACGAAAAAAAAATATAAAGTTAAAAAAAGTAAACATTTTTCAAAAAGTAAAAAGTTCATTTGGCCATCGTACTTATTACGTGTCGACGTACAGCACGACGAGCGCAAGGAGGCCACTATAAAGTTGTCGTGACACGCGTTTTGAAGTGCCGGTATAAACACGTTCACCGCTGCCGCCATATAACAGGTTGAACTTTTGGAAAAGTTCTTTGATAACGATACCCGAGCACGCCTTGATTATGGATGACGGCATCTTGATAACCAGTGGATACGAAAAGCCACATCACAGGTGAAAAAGTTATTTTTTGTGGCTGCGCTCGGGCTGCATTCAACTCGGTTGAATTCAACAATTTAACCTTACATTGTACTTGATTGGTGCAAAAGTGTGAACGTAGCTTAACGTGTACAGTAGGCCTATGTCTAAATTAATTCTACATTAAATTAAATTACATTACATCTAATTGATTCTGTTAATTGCTAGTTGAAAACAAGAACAGCAATAATGAAAGTACGTAATTTGTTGCGGCCTATTTCGTCAAATTTACGTGGGCCTAGGCTTGCAACAAATTGCGCAGTTTTGATTTCTAAATTGATTTTGTCTTGTTTGGTTTTGTTTGTTTCACTCACTCAGATTGCGTGGTTGGTTGCATGTTCCCAGCTCGTTGTAGTCGTTCATAAAATGTCGCCATATATGGTAGTTGACGAAGTGGTTTTTGCCTTGTTTGTTGGCACCTCAATGACTCAAGCAAATCCTTTCAAGGTGGTTCTTCCTACTTTCGAGCCTTGGTCGTTGGGCGGTCAGTTGCAATCAAGAGAGGCCTAGAGGACTCGAAATTCAGCCCAAATGACGCACATTGAAGGCGTTTCGCCCGTTTTCGCCAAAACACTTTCACATTTCAAGGGCAGCTCTTTGGCGAACGTCGGAATATTTTATCCGCCTGAAAAAACACAAAAAAATGAGTTTAATGTAATCCGAAAATCTTTTTTGTTAGTTATATTCAACAAATCTTTTTAATTAATTAACTAGGCCGTGTTAGGTCAATTAATTGTGTTCGAACGGGCGCGAACAGCACGCTAATTTAGTAAATTATGATTATTATTTTATCTTACCATTCACAGGGTCCTGAAACCGCCCGGAGGTGAAACGCACGATATCTTTGGACAGCATTACGCCTCGGCCGACATCGCAGCTGCTGGACAACACGGACGCAACCGCAGCCACCAGTCACACATCTTCGACAATGGCGGCGATCGTCACAGCTTCGACAATGGCGGCGATCGTTCAGAAATGGGATCGGGAGGAACGGCCTCGTCCACGATCGGAGCCACATCGCCGGTGCCTGCGTCCGAAATCCTCGCGGCTGGCGGCGGCGGTGGAGCTGGTGGCGGCGGCGTCGGAAGAAGACCTGCCAACGGTAATATCAACGGCAACAACGTGAATCGTATTTTCGGAAACGACGATCAAATGGACGGCAATTTGCCGCAGCGCAAGGTCAAGGACTATCACAAGTCGAATATCTTCGGCATTGGCGATGATGTGGAGGCGATCAACGGCAACGCGAACACTCCGCATCGCCGTCCCAACATTAACAATCACGGTAAGTGTGTCTTGGCGGCATCTTGGCCTGCTGGTCAGGCATGATTAATATTTTTTAATTATTATTTTATTACTCTGCTTCTGACTTGTTTGAATTCCAATTGATGATCAAAAGGTCAACGTTGACTTTGTCTCTCAGCACATAGGCACCTTGAGGATTCCTTCTTAAGATGTCTATGCTTTCTCTTTTTTTTGCAATTTGGTGTAACTTTCATTTAATGCTTCTCTCAATTCTTTCTCAAGATTGGCTCTTAAGACAATTATTTTTATTTAATTATTTATTCGTTAATTGTGCAAAAATATGTCTTAAAAAACTAATAATAAACGATAGTTGATGCTTTTTAACTTGCTTAAATAAAATTGCTTTTTTTTAAATTAACTCAAAATGCTGGAAATTGCCACGTGCTTGGTTTGATCTTAATCAGTGTTGGGTCAATCTGGAGAAAGAGCTTGTTAATGATACCAGCCTAAAACGCTTGTAAGTATATTGATAACTATTTTTTGTTTGTTTTTGGTGTTTTCGCTTTGGCTTTGGCCACTGGTCAAGTGACTCAAGTGACATTTTGTTTTGCTTTGCATGGCTTTTGCAGTAGGCCTATGTTTTTTGTTTGTTCGCAAGCATGTGTGTTGTGTTCTTCACGGCTGCTTCTTTTTGCTCCACCTTTGCTTGTACAGAAATGATGTCCGCTGTGGGCACTGCTTACACTCCTTCAAAGAGACGCCAGTTTGAACAACAAGTCCAACAAGGTAAGTTAAGCCATTCGCGCGCACTACTTGCTCGACTCCTAAGATTGTAACCAGACGTATGTCATATTCTCAAAGCAACGGGAAGCGCAACCATGAAAATCTGGTGTTTAAAGTCTTACAAAACTGGGTTCAGACTACGCAGGATCGCGTAGTGTGAACCCAGATTGAAAGAAAGCAAACCTTAAGTCTTTCCTTCCATCCACAACTTTAAAACTTGTCATCTTCTTGTTTCGTTCTTAAACTCTTCCTGGCCCAGAGGACACAATTTCACCTTCAACAAACAAATCAACAGTCAAGGCTTTTGTTCAATTTCTCTTGATTGGCATTCTCAATTAGTTTAGACATTCAAACGCGGCCTTAATCTTTTCTTTTTCTTCAGTTGATTTCTCTACTTCTATTCTGACGCTTCTGTGACGGAAATTGTCTCAACTTTTAAGAGGTTCTTGAGTAACCGATTATGAATAGCTAGGAAACTCATTTACATGTTTTTTCTTTTCTTGATAGGTTGTCGTCTACCATCCTACCTTCTGTGTACTACTCAGAACTTCATTACTAGAGGCCGGATAAATATGCCAAAAAAGGCCTCTTAAATATGTATGGATTGAATGCAACCAAAAAGGATGTTTATGCAAAATAGTTTCACTTGGACAAACTTTGCTGGGAATTTTCTGTTAAATTAGCATGCAAACTCATCACGTGATTACTTTTCCCACATGCTTAGTGGCCGTAAGTGGTCACGGGATGGGGTTCGGACGCGAATTGTCTGGAATTTTTGAGGTAAAAATCCGTGCATGTGAAACCAGCGTAAGTAGGCCCAGAATGTAAGCAGCATAACTAATCAGAACATGTAATTGCATACAAATCCGGCCTCTAGTCATTACGTGTCACAAATCTAACTAAATGTATTCTATTGTTTTTTCATTTATATTAAAGCTTATGGAAATCCAATCACCGGAGAAGGATACGCCAACGGTTCGCCGAAGATTGACAACGGCAGCGCTGGCTCGAGAGGTCGCAATCCGCCGGGTGGACATTCGACCAATCTGTGGTAATCAACCTGATGAAGATGATCGTCATCGGATCGGACGGAATGGACTAGTACTGGATTGGACAGAACAAGCCTATTTTTTCTTCACTATCTTATAGCTTGCATGTCTTATCTCTGTCGATTCCCACCGCACAAAAGTTGGGCGCTTGCGAGCCAATCCTTGATGCAGCATTCCTGAGGACCGAAAAAATTGAATTAATTAATTAATTAGCTGTTAGATCTATGTGCTCTTGCATAGTTTTTTTTCTTTCTAATTTCTAGCTTTTATCAGTTACTTTTTAAAATTGCAGTGCAGATATATTGTTCTTCGAAATTTCCTTGCATAAACTTAACTTGTGTACGTTCAATTATGGATTTTGAAATTCGAATTTAATCAATTTCGGATTTAATTCAAATATTTTAAGGACCTTTCAGAGTAAAAACATATTTTCTTAATTCGGTTTGAAACAAGATATTTGCACAATTTTTTTTATAAACATCCTCTAGAATTATTATTCAAATCTTTTGTTATTTTCTACTTAAACGTTTACCATTCTCAATGTATTTTTAGGTTTTTTTTTTTTCTGCTCCGCGAGCCTTACATTAATATTGCGCGTCACATTTGAAAATTATTGCGTCTTTTAGCCTTCATTCCCTGCCCCGCCCTGCCTTGCCCTTCCGCCTTAGTCCTTAGCCCTTTGATCCACATTCAGCCCCGGTTGTTGCATTGAATATTTAAAAATGTATTTTTTTTGTCCACATTTCAAGATTTATTTGATAAAGTTTAAATAAAAGACGCAGAGCTAGCTGCAAGCAAGCTTCTCTGTAAACGAACAACAAATATTGGAAAAAGTTTTATTGAGCTATTTGATGCCGTAAAATAAAATCAGCCAGCCAAGCTAAGATACGCTTTGGCGCGCATCTGTGCTCGACAACTTTATTGTCGACGCGCCGCTCAATGGTTTGCATTCAATCTCCTAAACAACAATCAAGTTGAGTAGAAATTAAAGTGGGTGACTGATGTGTGGTTGAGTTAAGCCTACTTCTAACAGTTGTAAGCTTGAGTTATCAACCTACACACACCGGAGCCCTACCTTATCAGTTACCGCTATGGTACTTTCAAGTTTATAACCGTTAAGATTAGGGCTACTTGCATGTGTTACTGACGACGTCAGCGCTTGATAGGTTATCTGATTGACAGGCATGATGATTGTTATCAAATATAAGCTCGTAAAGTCAAATATAGACCGCTCTCGAGATATGCTTCTATGTACAAATAGGATTCTGCCAATTTCATGAACCTCGTAAGGCCAAGATCTCGGTGTTGATACGGTAAACGCTCACGATAGCGACATTATAAGTTCAGAGCGAACCGCGATGATGACGTCATGAATGAATTTCTTCTTCAAAGTATGATGCCTATTTTCAAACGACACCCACTGCCCCTTCTGTTTAAAACATTTAATCGTGTTTTTATTTCTCATGTAATTAATCATCTAGCATCAAATGCGAGCGCAAATTCGCCTGATGTTGGCCTAGCTCGACGCTCCAGCCTGCGCACGTTAATCTATCAGGATCCAGTGATTATGTACTGTAATTATAATGTATCGTGGGAAAAACTGAAAATGAAATTTTGAAACTGGAATTAACGTAAGTTATAGTGCAGGTCGACGTCGAGCATCCATTAAGCTGAAGACGGTGAGATACCCTTGGATCAGCTTAATTCGCTTTAAAGGTAAGGCTATTTGTGTCCACTCAAGTGTCCATTCATGAGTGGAACTTGATCAAGGTCGGCCTATTTAAATTCTAGTTAAGATAAAACATGAATTTGTTGAGCTAAGATATAATGCGCCAAAACGTATCTAATTAGCTTGGCTAATTGGTTTTTGTTAATTTACGGGTTCATCCTAATCCTAAAAGAGAATGTACCATATTTCATTGCAAGCTAAGATACGCACAAGCAAAGATATAATACAAATGTGGCCATTTCCCCCTTCCCGCTAAAAAAAATTGTCGTCAAAGTTGGCGAATTGTGTCAATAGAGGGCGCCAAATGTCTCATGATAGTCATGCATCAATTCTCCTACGCGAGAAACCTCGTTCTGTCCGTCTCGTCGTCATTGTTTTGATGGCGAAGACATATGGAGCCATATCCAATTTATACCCTATTTTGGTACTATCTTTCAAGGAACAGGGATGATTTTGTATCAAAATGAAATTTCAAACTTCCGATTACAGGGTGAGCTTTTAGAAATAAAAATAAAACTCAATAAAAACCAAAATGATTGATTGGCCTAATATATGACAGATGGAAAAAAAAATGCTCAAAAAGATATCCTCGCTCCCTCGGACAATTAAAATCATCCAATTAGTTAGTAAAATGTGTATAAGTTGCGAAAAAAGATACCTCGCTCCCTCGGAGAATTAAAATTTACCGAATTCGTTAGTAAAATGAGTATAAATTGAAAAAAAAGTCCTCGACCGCTCGCTTTGGACGGGCCTAATTAATTCATGTAAACTAAATTACCGGTAGTTAAAGATACATACATATATAGTAAGTACCGTATCTATGTATGCATGCATGTATATATTATACACATGCATGCACATTGCAAGGATCAAAATTTGGTTATTTTACGTCACATACTGCATGTTTTTGCTCCAGGTTATAGTTTTAGCTTTTAAGGTTTCACATGGCCAAATTTTGCTGCTAATTAATTCCAGTTAAATTCGAATGCGAACTCATCCGCTAGTTTATCTCACATTCTTATATGGCCCCACTCATTAGTGCAATCAGTTGATACCCTCATGGGGGTCATGTGCTATTATAGTTCGCACGCGAACTTAGCGGCGATTGGCAGCACAGAAAATCGTCCGTGTGAAACTAGCTTTACTGTGAAGTGCGAACGCGCCTTAGGAGCGGAGCCATGTGTGAGTCGGCTACATCGACTGAACAGATGCTGAATATGCAGATGAACTGATTAACCGCGAACCCAGACTGGATTATTATGATAATAAGAAAATCTAGGCTTAAGAATGAATGGCTGAAATGCAGTCCCGGGACGTACGGCACGTAGGGCTACGTTGAATCGCGACATCGTGGCGTCCAAATCTAAACTTCTAATCATGAATTCATTCGATGTCATAAAAGTTTGGGAAATTATATTAGGCGGCTTAGCAACCTACGTAGGCCTTCATTGTCTGCAGTATAGTAGCTGGCTACCCGGCCGCGCGGCCCTCCCTCTCTGTCCTCAACAATGCAGCCAAAATATGCTTTCTGGCCAAGTGCGAGACGTATAACTGCCGGCAAACGTGACAGCGTGTATAGAAAGTTTCCTAAACTTGGCAGAACATTAAATTTAATGTGATCTACGCCTATTGTATTAAGCGTGAGCCTCACCTTTACAGTGTTTGATTTCAAATTTCAGAGGCAACGATCGATCGGATCACATATCTCAGCACGGGCAGAGAGCGAGTCAGAGTAGAAATAGCTTGGCAATAGGCCTACGTCGTCAGCTGTGGACTCATGTGGAAGTTCGTCAGCAAAGGAATCCTGCACTTCAGACATCGAATTTGGCCTAGGTGAGAATTTTAAAGCGGACTTTTAGTTACACAATTGACAGAATAGTAAACAATAATAATAATAACAGTCACTCAGTTATATTATACATTTAATCAATTATACACACGTTAACACAAAGTCACAAACAGTTAACAATATCGGTTTAGCGTTTTTGTTTTTTTTTTGCATATCGCTCGCTTCGCTCACTCGCGCAGGCAATTAATTAATATTACAGAGATAATTATAAAGAAGATTGGGCCCTACCGGACATATGTAAAAATCGTTTAACAAATTACTAAATTCATCTAAATTATTAATTAAAAGCGTCATAGCAAAAAACTTTCCAAAAAAAAGTCCTCACTCGCTCGGACAATCTCAGTTAATAGAATCATCATCCATATTGTCATTCATTGAACTTCAAAGCGTTACAAAATTGATGTCCATTTAGGGCCACGCTAGGTTATGGTGAGTCACTGAGTCGCAAGTACAAATGTCAAGTCCAAGGAATTATGGCCATGCAGAGCCTATTCAAGGGTTCATCTACCAGTACATTGAACATTGATATGCAGTGCATATAGCTTCTAGCGAACCACTTGTAGACTGCAAAGTCTGTAACGTCCGGCCATCCTACGCTAATTGACCCAAGAGGAAGTGTGAGTTTGAGCTAGAGTGTGCTATTATTTCATATTGAATTGTCTTTAAGTTTGCGCTTGACTATGGATGAACTTAGAATGAATAATTGAATATGCATGCATGGATTCTGTACTGTAGGTCTGTAACCAACAAGTGTCTACATTTTTCAATGAATTTAGGCCTGCTACAGAAGATTATATGTAGGCCTACTGTATCTAGCTCAGTAGCTCACTTTCAAGTCTTTCTCATCAAGGTGTATCTCAAACTCAATTTGAATTAACTCAATTAAGCAGGTCTGCCATTGAGTTCGCACGTGAGTTTGATAACACTAATCCAACTCAACGGTAATAAATCATGGTAGAAGGAAAGGTTATAAACTTGATAACACTTGGAAATTCTGAATTGTTTTTTTAGTTTACGCGGGAAGTGCCGAGTCACCATGGAAACACGGATGTTAAAGTATTTAGCAGCAGCATTTTGGATAATTTTGACATTTTTTAAAATTGGTTATCGTCGATTTCGACCGTTGACTTTTATTTGCTATTGGTTAGCCTAGTGAGCGAAGCAAGCGAGGACTTTTTCCTTTCAGCAATAGATGCAGGTGCCATTTGAGTCTGATAGTAGTCCTTGGCTCAGACAACAATGTTTAATTAAGCTAGGTAGGCTTGGCCGATTAGCTTTCATTAATGAAATATAATTATACACTCGCCACTCTTACGTAAATGCCTACATTTATTATGCAAACATTGTTTGTTTGTTTTCATTAGGCCTAAATCATTAGCCCAAGCGCTCAAAATATGGCTAACAGCGATAGGCCTATACGCGCCGTGTTTGCGTCCTGCAGAGTTAAGCTCGCAGCCATTTTTATTTGTATTTTTTTACTACATAACCGTACTTGTCATCGCGATGTCGGTCAAACTAGGTGTTCTTGCCAGTGGGAGATTTTATTTTACAAACAAAACAATAACGCCTTTGGCCTAGCTTCTACACTCTGCACGATGGCGTGCCAGCTCAGGTAATAGTTAAGAGTATAGTAAGAAATAGCTTGGCAATAGGCCTACGTCGTCAGCTGTGGACTCATGTGGAAGTTCGTCAGCAAAGGAATCCTGCACT
>JAQIYI010001988.1:0-10349 GCA_034700265.1 Polyzonium germanicum
GACTCTTTTAGATGTTCATGAGATAGATGTGCCGGATGAGCGGTGAAATGAAAGTAGCAAGTGTGATAATTTTTAAAATAATATTTTGTTTATAAATTGAAATTATAAAGTCTTTCCCGGATGCCACTTAAAATACTCTGATAAACACTTTCATATGATTTATAAGAGCTCAAGTGACCACATTCCTCTGAAATAGTTACAGCAAGATGTTTTAAAGCATTTTCTATTTTATCAATACTGTAAGAAATTTGTGGTAAGCTCATCTTAATATTTTTCAAATCAGGTTTCTCTTCATCAGCATCTTCACTATCTTCAAGCTTTTCATTGCAAAGAAGCCCCTCAAGAATTTCTTCTGAGTCATCTGATTCATTAGATTGACTAGTTTCTTCAAAAATAAGCTCCTCATCTATTTTGCAGTCTCATTTGATTCCTTACAGGTTCGAGTTTCTTTGTCCAAATTTAATCTAGTTTACAAAAGTATTTGTAACTACTATTTTCAAATATAATTAAATTCCAACTTACACAATGGTACTAGTGCTGGATGGTTCTCCACACTATAATCGTTATTCTTAGAAATTGATGCCATCTCTATTATCTTTCTTTTAGTCAAATTAGTTATAAATATATTTTTGAATATCTTAAATTATTTAAGTTGGTCTAAAATATAATAAATAGTGCAAACTTACAGTATCCTGAAGATGAAGTTCATTTAGAAGTGATGAATAAAGTTTGAATAATTTCAAAGTAAGGGAACATGATCATCATAAAGAGAGAAAACTATAGAGGTGCTGCTTGTGTAAGATGTAATGTTTTCTTAGGGATAGAATAATGATGCCTTGCATTGCACATTGTTTACGCTCATATGATGAACATCATATTATTAAATTCTTGAACAAAGTTGTTAGTGAAAAAAAGATAATAATTCCAGTAAATATGGAAAAATATACTAGTTGTACATGCATGCTTGATGAATTGGTTTTTTTGGAATCATATCAATTTCTTCCAAGTTCTCTCGCTACACTTAATGACACAAAAAGGTTTTTCCCATATGAATACTTGGATGATATTTGAAAATTTGAAGAAACTTAAATCCTGGCACAAAGGAAGTTTAAAAATTCTTCAAATGATAGTGATATTTCTGATGAAGATTATCAACATGTAAAAAAAGTATGGAAGGCATTTAAATGTAAAACACTAGGTGATTACCATGACATATATTTACTTTCTGATTGTCTAATTAAAGTTTTGGGCTTGATCCAGCTCTTTATTTTACTTTACCAATGTTTGCATGGTCTGCAGCTCTTAAATACACTGGGGTTACTTTGCAATTGCTTAGTGACTGTGACATGTATTTATTGAGCGAGGTATCCGTGGTGGATTATCTGTAGCAAGCACATGTTATGCAAAAGCAAATAAAAAATATTTACCAAACTTTTATTCATCAAAACCATCCTCTTTTATAGCTTATTGGGATTGTAATGCATTATATTCTATGGCAATGAGTGAACAATGGCCTGTGTGTGATTTTACATTGATGACAGATGCTGAAATTAATTGTTTGGACATCCCAAATCACTCCGATGATCATGTTAGAGGATATATATTAGAAGTAGATCTTGAATACCCTGCAAATTTACATAAGCATTAAAATGTTATCCATTGTGCCCTGATCACATCGCAATTAACTCTAATGATATCACCATATTAAAAATATCTCTTAAATAAAATTAAAGGGAAAGAAGTTCAAGACTATAGTTAAAAAAACCTAGCACCAAACTTAATGAACAAATCTAACTATTTTGTGCATTACAGAAATTTAAAATTATACCTAAAATTGGGGATGAAAGTAACTAAAATACATAAAGTATTATCATTTTTGCAAAACAAAATTGGCTCGAGCCATTTTATGTGTACAATGAAAAACGAAAAAAAGCAAAAAATGATTTTCCAAAGGATTTTAGGAAGTTTACTAATAATTCTGTATTTGGTAAAACACAGTAAAATGTGAGACATCAAATGGAAATAGAAATTGCAAATAGTAAAGAGATGTTTAAAACTAATGAAAAGAGCCAATATTGAAGCATTTCAAATAATTGAGGATGATTTAGCAATTCTAAAGCTAAAAGTAAGCGTCAAATTAAATAGGCCTATATACATTGGTTTAATGATACTTGATGTGTCAAAAGTAATAATGTATGATTTTTATTACAACATATTGAAGACAACTATGCAGACGACCAATTAAAATTGCTTTATACAGACACTGATAGTGTAACGCTTCTTACGTTACCCGGTACTGTTGACTGTCGTCCGGCTAGCGGCTGCTGCTGTTTGCTGTCCTTTGTCCGTTGGTGTGGGATGTCGTGCACTCCGGACTTGCACCTACTGCTCGCTTCTAACTACTTTGACTTACTCTAATTAACTCAGATCAACTACTAGATTCCTCTAGGCATACGTTTATTGACTGTTCTTTGGTAATTACGCTTTTGGGACGATTCTGTGTACTGTGCTGTCGATGTCCTGTTCGCGTTCCGTCCTCTACGTCTGATCTGTCTCGTGTCTGTATCGGTACTGCGTAATTTCTGTGTTCTTTTTCTGTACATCCTGTTTACGTGTTCAGTGTTCTATGTCGTCAGGTTCTGTTATGTCGTCATGTTCTGTTGGCGTCATGTCCGTAAGTGTCTGTCACGTGTTATCGGTCAGCTTCCTGTGTGTCAGCTGTCAGTCCTGTTCCATCGTCTGCTGTGTTGCTGTGGTGTCGTCTGCTAGGCGTGTCGTCTGCTAGTATCCTGTCGTCTGCTAGGCGTGTCGTCTGCTAGGGAAGGTCGCCACAATAGTTTTATTATGCAAGTATACACTGATGATTTGTATGTTGATACAGCAAAAATGAATCGATCGTTGTCCTCCTCCTCAGTTAACGTAATGCCCGTGGTCGGCTAAAGGAGCTCTAGACAGTGCGTCAGCGTCCACGTGAAGCTTGCCACTCAGATGCTGGATGTCGAAGTTGAACTCTTGGAAAACGAGTTGCCAGCACCCTAATCGCCCATTGCTTGGCTCGCATTTCTGCAAATGCGTCAAAGTGTTGTGGTCTGTTACCACGTAGAACCTTTTGTGAAACAAGGCAGGAAGGCCTGAAGTACTTTCTTTATGGCAAAACATTCCTTTTCGCTTGTGTAGTTTTGTTCAGCTTTGGTAAGTGTTTTGCCGACTGCACGGAGGCCATAGTTACTAGCATCCGTATGGAAACTTATTTCCACTTCCAGATCGTACATTGTGACCACGTGCACAGAACACAAAACTTCTTTCAAGCGGGAATAGGCTACTTCACATTTTTCTGTCCAATCAAAAGGATTTTTCTTTGCTGTCATGCGCATTAGAGGCCATGCAATACTGGCAAAGTCCTTTACAAAGCGCCTGTAATACCCGCATAGGCCTAGGAAACTGTACCGGGCTGACGTCGTGAGGGTGTGGAAAGTCACGTAGCGCATCCAGTTTACTTGAAAGAGGTTCAACTCCATGTTCAGAGACGACATGGCCCAGATACTCTACTCGGGTGAACCGAATAAACATTTCTTTGGCTTCAGCTTGCGGCAAGCCTTGCGTAATAGTTTGAGTATCTGTTCCCGACGTTCTAGGAAGTCGTCAAACGTAGACGATCACATCATCTAAGTAAATTAAGCAGGTCTCCAGTGCACGCTGCATGGTTGCAGGTGCATTACACAGCCGAATGGCATACGTTTAACCCTTTCGGCCCTGGATTTTCTGTATTGAAAGAAAAAAAAACTATTATGGTATTATGGTAGCTATACCCCCAGAGGTCACTTATACCAATTTTCATATTTTTTGCGTTTTTACATAGGGCCTATTTAAACTGGGTCAAATTTGTACCATATCAAATATGTCGCCAAGGCCTGGTAGTGTCAAATTCGTACCCGTAAGTTTGCAATGCTGCTACTGAACTGTGTGCAATATTAGAAATATTTCTATAACAGAAATTCACTCATGGACTATAAATTTATGAATTTCATTGAAAAAAGTTTTGAAATAAATTTATAATTGCGGAAATTAAGAGTAAAATGAAATATACGTAATCAAATTTTGAATTTCCCGATTTGGAGACCATTTTGGAAGGTAGTTATTCCACAGAAACACTAGATGGCGTTATTTTCACATTTTTGACCTCTATTCGACATCCATGAGAGGACTTAAGCCAGTTGTCAGTAGAACCATAGTGACAATGAATTGGCGGCAAATTAAAATTCTTAATGGTGTCAAATGACACTGCCAGGGCCGCCAGGGTTGAAAGGGTTAAATTCGTACAATCCATTGGGTGATGAAAGCCGTTATATCCTGGTCCATTTCACGCATTGCAATTTGCCAGTATCCGCTAGCTAAGTCCAATGTTGCGAAGTACTTAGCCTCTGCCATCGAGTCAAGCATGTCATCAATTCTAGGCTGAGGGTAAACGCCATGCTTCGTGTTTGCGTTTATCGCCGATAATTGACGTAAAAATGGTACTGTCAATTCTTTTTACGCACCACAACAACTGGACTGGTGTACGAGCTTTTGCTTGGCACGATAATAACTGCATCAAGCATTTCCCTTATTCGTTCGTGGATAACCTCTCGTGTGGCCAGGATCACCGATGCGGAGTCAAGCAAACAGGCATGGCTCCATCAGTATGGATTTCGTGTTGGACCAGGTTGGATACGCCTTACTCCGCATTGGAGTAGATGAAAACGTCTCAATAATTTTTCAGTAGTTTAAGCAAACTACGTTTTTCGCTCGTTTTGAGTTCTGCATTGAGTCGGTGCATGCCTCGTTAGCATCGTGAATTGCGTTGATTGAGGAGAGCCGGCTGACGAAGGCGTTAACTGTGCGATTCGTTGCTGTCCTTCTAGGTGTATTGTCATGTTGCTTACGTTGGCAACCATGATGGCGTAGCGTTGGTTATCTTTGGGACCTACACTCAATGTGATTCCGTTCGCTATTCTAACTGGAAGTACGTCAGTCCTTAGGGCACTCTCAACTAACATTAAGTTGTCTGGGGCCTCTGCTTGTCGTGTTGCCTTAAGCATGAGTAGGCGCATCTCTTTGGGAGGTATACTAATGTGTCGCTCATTAAAAAGTCGAAATTTTCTCTAAGGACCTTTTGACCTTTCCGGTTGGTAGGGAGTCAGAAGGTTCGTCGTCTGTCTGGGGAGCCGGGTTACTGCGTTCATCCGGGGTCTCCACTGTTTCTATGGGTAAATTCTCCAGCGCACAGCCATCAGCTGATTCCAGGATGCTGCCACAATTCTGTCGGAAACGGACTTTCCGGTCTTTAGGGCTACAACTAAATCAAGGATGTCGCCACCCAGGTCTCGTCCTAGTAGTCCTTCACCTTTTCCTGGGGCTACCAGTAAGGGATGGTTGTACGTTTTTCCCTGCATGACCAAAGGTACTCGAATGTAACCCTCAAAGGTCATCCTCTTTCCATCCGCTGCCTTAAACTGTTGCGGGGTTTTAAGGGGCAAGATTTCTGTTTTGATTATGAATGCAATAGCTGCGCTGATCAGGGAAATGGCCGTGCCACTGTCCACCATCATTCTTATGGGCTTATCGTTATCTAAGATTGCTACTATTGGCGCGGGCGCCTTTGGTAACTCTCGTGGGACCCATGTGGGCTCCTAATTTGGGGAAGGGGCATCCGTATTAAGAGCAAATATGGTCTGTCCCAGGTTGACCTCTTCCCCCGTCATGCGATTCGTGCGTGCTAGGCGGGTAATTATTGAAAGTAATGGAATTAATTTCACTCACCATGTCGTCCATGGTCATGACCAATGTCCGTACTGCATTGACCATTGGCATCGTCGTAGGAGGCAGACCACCGTCTTCTGCCCCGATGTTAGTTTAAAGCGGCAGGTCCAACCGTCACTGCTTTGACGCCTTTTTGAGCATTCTTCCTTTCGTCGGCTCGTTTTTAGCCTCTTTTTCAAGGCAAACTTTGCGTTCAGGACAATATCCTGCGAATTGCTTAACGTACTTGTTACATTCAAAACATTTGTTTTGTCCTTCCTCGTTGGTAGCAGGGGGGTCGTAACCATCTTTCTTTTTACCTTGGCCTTTATTTTCTTGGCCTTTCTTATTTGAGCGATTTGAGGTGTTCTTGTCACCCTGGGTTTTCTCTTTATCGTTTTCATTTCCGTTTTGGATTTTCCATTGCCTTTTCCAGATTGAGGCTTGTCGTCCTCATCTGTCCCATTTTTCTTGGCATTTTTGGCCTATTTGGTCTCCTCTGGTAGCGCTTTCCTTTTCTCAATCTACGCACGGGCTTCTTCGAGGTGTTTATTCTCATCGATCATTTTTAAGGTTCACTCGAATTCAATTGCCCTTTGAGTGAAGGCATCCCAACTGTGGAAGCTATGGGTTGCTAGGGTTATCATGCGACGCCACAACTGAGGAGCCATCTTAACCCTGGCATGATTGATTAGGTCGTCCAAGGAGCCATGTGGGTAGGCATCGAGGTGCAGTTTCTGAAAATTGATCAAGAAATCACAGACTTCCTCGTTTTTGTGCGTAAGCTTTTTGAGCTCAGCACTGCGTCAATATAGTGTGAGCAAGTGCTCAAATCGCTTAATAAGTTTCTTTCGGATGAGTACCCATCCTAGGTCGTGTGGACATGGTACTGCAAACGAGAACCAGGTGTCGGCCATGCCTGTAACAGTCGGTGATTAGCCTCGTCCTGTCTCATCATATTCTTAACTATCTCTCCATCACTGGTGTGCTCTTTCAGCATATTTTCATTTCAATAAAGAAATTAAGTCATCAGTGAACATTTTATTTCATGAAAATCATTGATTTTACCTTAAGGCTCTTTGGCATCTAATAACCCACTGCCGGCTTATGAACATTGTCTTTTATGCAATGCGAATGTCTTCCAAATTTAAAGTCGGTGAGCAGTATGTTGAAAATATTGGAGAGTTCTCATACATCTTTGCAAGACCGAGTAATTCATGTTGACTTTTATCGCGGTCAGTTACGCGACTAAGAGCCGACGAAAGAATTAGCAGAGCTTTTTGCGCCAAATTAAACCGACTTATCGTTGTTGAAAATAAAGTAGATCGCTGGAGACGAAGATAATGTAAATACGTTATTTATTGTAAATAGTAGTTTTCGTTAAACGTATACATAACGCGAGTTATTTTGAATTTCGGGGGTGATTATTTGGGCATAGTAACACTATGCACCCCAAATGACTTTTACAAAGTAAAGAACACGAGAAAACACTGCTCTTTATATAGTGGCCGAGTCGAAATTCAATTTAAGTTCCACGCTTGCGCACTGATAGTCACGTGATCTAAAAATGAATTGATCGCGCTGCGAACACAAAAGATTTCAAAGAAAATCTATAGTCTAAGTTCGCCGGCGAACAATGAGCGACGCTCAAAAAATATCACGAATACACTCAAGGGATTTATCGCTAGACAAAGGAAAGGCGAAATAGATTACGTCATGCAAACTGATCAGGTTTGCAGGACGAGCTCCTATTGGTCACTTATCTGTCAGGTGACTGAATAAATTTGCATTTAATAATAAAAAAGCCGTGTGGCATCCCACATGCTCTGTATCACAGATAGCGGCCAACTCCGCTCAATAAGCCACCCTGTAACGCGTTCCAGTCAATGAACGTAAATTTACTACCAGGCAAATACAGGGTGGCGTCACTTAACTAAGCCCACTTCTGGAAAATTGGAAGATGGGCTTCCTAGATTAATTCGCTTGAATATTACGGCATTTATAAGCATATTGAAATGAGTTAGGATTAAATCTGAATAAATCTTAACACTCCCACTTATACGTGGATATTTAACAATAAACAACAGTTTATAACAATGCTGCTAAGATAACCAGATCTTTAAAGTTCTTTTGATGAACTTGTAACCTTGTAGTCGCTTCTACTACGCGACGGCGCTTCTACAGCTCGACGGCGGTTCCACGACGACCAATACCGAGAAACAGTTTGGAGTCGCTTCTGCAGCATGTAGTAACACGACGATTAACGACCAAGACTTAGACGACTCGGAGACACTTCCACGAAGGCCAATTATGACGACTCGGTAGACTCGGAGTCGCTTCTCTGATGTCCGTTTGACCATTACTTAGACGACTCGGAGTCACTTCGGCTGCATAACGTCGCCTCTGCGAAGACCAGTGATGATGCCTTGATGTTCATCAGCTTCCGGAGTTTGTCGTGTCGATCTCTCGGAACGGCCTTCATCCTTTGGCCAACTGGTCCTTGGATGGAACGTATTCAGCCACGATGTCGCCAGCCTCGATGTGTTCACGGATGAAGTGATGTACATTGATGCGTTTTGTTCCCTTGTGGACGCCAATTTGATTGCGCCCTGGTTGTCCATGCATAATGTTGACGGACGCTTCGACGAAATTCCCACATCCTTGAGGAGTTGATGGAGCCAAATCGCTTCTTTGGTTGCCGCACTGGCCGCAATGTACTCTGCTTCTGTCGTCGACAATGATACTGTGCGCTGACGACTGCTGGTCCACGTGATTGGTCCTCCACTCAGCATGAAGACATATCTCGTGGTTGATCGACGAGTCTCGATGTCTCCGGCATAATCTGAGTCAGAATAACTGATCAGGCATTCGTGTTGTTTCCATGGTAGCAGATTCCGAGGGTCAACCATGCTTTCAGATACTTCAGAATGCGTTGAACGGCGGCCCAATGTGTTGGCCCCGGGTTCTCCAAGTAGCAGCTCACGACGTTGATGGCTTAACTATTGTCCAGATGGGTCACGACGCCAGGCACATTAGGCTTCCAATGGCTTCACAATACAGAAAGTTATGTTTTCTAGCCCCCACTGCCTCCGGCGACAACGCGGTGTTCGGGTCTGCTGGAACTGCCAGGGGCTTTGCTTCTTCCATCCCAAAACGATGTAAAACTTCTTTGATGTAATTCGTTTGCCTGATGAAGAGCAACTTCCAGTTTCGTTGCAGTTGAATGTCCATTCCGATGAAGCAGTCAGCCGGTGTCACTGTTATTTCGAAGTCTCTTCGCATGACGACGAGCATCTCGTTGATTGTCTTTTCAGAAGACGAAACAATGAGTCCATCGTCGACATATAGCGCAAGACGAACTTCATGTCCACCTGGACAACCGTAGTATAGACAGTGATTTCCGGAACTTGGCTATAAGTTGAATGGTGCCCATCTTATTCACTCCTTCCAGCGGAAGTAGGTAGAGTTCTTCATCCAATTCCCCATGAAGAAATGCGGGTTTTCACGTCAAACTGCGTTACGGCATGATCTTCTCTTGCGGTGATCGCCAGCAGAAGACGAGTTCAATCGTACCGCACGACGGGCGCGTAGGTCTCCCCGAAGTCCACTCCGGGTCGCTGTAAGAATCCTCTTGCGCAAACTCGGGCCTTGTACTTCACGACGTTTGCCGACGACTTCTTTATTCTGAAGACCCATTTCGACGAAATCATTTTCTTTCCGGACGGTGGCCTCACGGAAATATAGACGTCGTTTTTCTTTAGCGCTCCAAGTTCCTCCTGGATTGCTTTCTTCCAAAGAAGATGGTCTTTGCAAGTAACGGCCTCGTTGTACGTTGTCGGAACGAGTTGCTCGAAGTAGTTAGCCTCCAATGGACAGGATGGCACTGTTGACGAGCTCGATGCCTTTGCAGTTGTTTAAGAAGAACTAGCAGTCCTTTCGGATGCCTTCCTTGTCGGCTGCTTTCGTACTGGTTGTTTCGGTATAAGCTCCGGACTCGGAATGTATTCGTCCGGAATTTCTTCAACGGCTGAATCGATGTCCGGATCCACGTCAGTCTTAACCTCCACTTCCGTTTTTCCGCTTTGCCGCTTTCATCAAAGTCCACGTCTTTTGAAATCGAAAGTTTTTGTGTTTCTTCGTCGAACAACCTGTAGTTATTGTCATAACCGACGAGAATTTTTCGTGTATAAGTCACCCGGATTGGCCTTGCGCTGTTTATTGATGGGAAAAGTCGTCCGGTGTTGTTTGCCAAGGCTACATGGTTCGCAAAATGGAGCCGCATCTTTAACTCGTCCAAGCAAATTCGATTTAACCTTCTTTGAAATCGATTTGTAATTCACATGGCCAAAACGCTGATGCCAGCGCTCCATGCTTACAACATTGCTTTCCAGCTTGACCTCGGACTTTTGGAAGAACATCACGTATAGGGAGTTTTCCATTCTTTTGCCAACAGCAATTCTTTGATCTTTAGAATTTCGGACTTCGAGCTGGCCCTTTTCAACGATGACCTTGAAGCCTTTCTTGTCCACAGCACCCAAGGAGAAAAGGTTCTTCCTCAGATCAGGGACGTA